>JACCGJ010000605.1:0-144954 GCA_013407085.1 Atriophallophorus winterbourni | reverse complement strand
CATTGAAGCGTGGCACTCCATAGTACAGTCATTAAGTTAACATTCATTTGGATGGCATATATGTACCAATGAGGAACCGAACATCGATCCGCGTGGTGTTGAGATCAATCAATGATGAGGTGAGCAAATGAGCAGTCAATGTATAAAAATAAGAAGACGCGATGATTACGGTCATTTCGCAAGAAGCTAAGCTAACGATGTCATCTAGATTGATGACGGAACGTCATACCGCTACAATGCCAGCTCTGCCCAGCGAACACAGAACACACAATATCCAAAAACTGAGCTACAAATAATCACTTTAATATCAAAGTTTACGTCCTAATTTACTCACAAAACACTGGCGCAAGATATTTTTTACCGCATTCATTCGTGAAGAGTATAAGCATTTCTCCAAAGCGTTGGAAAGTTATCTTGCATATCTCGTCAATCAGCGTTAAAATATTGGCCGGTTAATCTGTCATTGAAATGAAATATCATTGTGCCACTCACGAGTAGGATATCGAATTAAATATTATCATGAATCGTATTTTCAGACGCTCGTTTCTATTCTAATATACTTACCTTGATAATCTTTGCAGCCCTCGCGAATTTCTTCCAGAAAAGCCGATTTACTCATCAGCCAGCCTTCGGGTTCTTCCTTTAAAAATAAAATATGCTTTGTTTACCGTGACTGTCTAGTTGGAATCGTTCGTTTTATTGCGCTTTTGAGCTATTTTAACTAATGCGTAACATTACTGCAGTGTGTTCGTTTAACATTTGCTTGAGACCTACCAAAAGCCGACATGGGACTTTGCAAGTCCCAATCTTTATTTCGAGGTATGTAATTGTCCTAGTGAATAAAACAATGTTTAAGTTGGTTATTTTGGAAACCATGAAAATAAAATTCTGTGGATATCTAGCTTTAATTTTGAGAATAAATTCAAACCTGATATCCTAAGTCGATGCTTGAGAACAGTTTCATTCCTCCTGTTGGTGGTAACGGGGATAAGGTATTGTCGGGGATTCAAAACTCAATTTACATGTAAGCCAAAGCGTTTTGACTCAGCTTTCTCTACAAATTAGCTTTATTTGATTTATAGGTAGACAGTATAATCAAAGTCTGCCTAATCAAATTATTTTAGTTATTCGGAACAAAACCTTTCGTTGACCAATATGTAGAAACTTACTAGATTGAACGTGTGCTTGTAAAGAAAATGCTATTTATCCGACCCTAAGCATATGGGTGTACGGTGTAGGTACATGACCACAATGCGAATGTGTTTACGTATAATTAAAGGCCTCGTATTATTATCCTACTTCATTTGTAAGGGATTATATTCTGTCAGCATTTTATGGCAGTAACAGTTTTGATATTTGCAAATGATAAACTGCTCTCCACGATAATGCTGAGGTTGATACAGTTACAGTGTGAAAACACTACTTTTTATTTTGGTATAATAGTTTCATTAAATACTGCTAAACAAAGGAACTCTCTTGAGCATTTCTGTTCTTACATTTTTCTTTTTCTTTTTATCAACTTCTTGTTTTTTCGGTGGTGTGGCTTTCTTCGCGTTTTTCGCCTTTTTTTCTGCTTCCTCCTGTGACAATAAAGTTGCAAAGTTAAAAATATTCGATATGTCAATATGATTAATCACACTTCTAGCTCCAGATTTATGTTTCCATGCGCAATAATTTAGTCATCAATATCTTTCCAACTGTAACCTTAAAATATGCACTATGCAGTGTTGGTTGCATGTACATGCAGTTTAATTTTATGCCCCATAGCTAATTTAAATATTATGTGGATCAAGAGTCTCATTTGGTTTACATAAAAACAAAGCATAGGCTGACGGACCCGCTTTTTCTGTCCCTACCTGATAATTCCTAATTTCGACAGCGCTTGCAATGTAAATTAAATGAAATAATTGAGGTGCCTCTGTCCCTTTGTAAAGATAAATGTGTTCATACATACCAAATTTTTTCCGGCAGATTTTAAATATTTTTTTCTTGTTTATTGGACGGTTTTTGCCTATTTTCGTCAAAAACTACCAACATTATCGTCAACGTTCAATGTAAAGGCGGTTTCACAAACTTGATTCGTTCGAACGGGTATAGTACATCGTTGAAAAATATGATCAATCATAAGTTTTAGGTGTACAAATGTTTATTCCTCCAACATACTAGCTAGTACTACTACTTCTACTTCTAGTAGAAGTACTCTAAGAATAGTAGTACTAGTAATTCAAGACTCACCATCCCATGCGCATTGATATAAAGCCACATTATTTCACACAACACAACTTCATTCACCAGGAATGATGGGTATGAGTATCAAGTCTCATGTGTAGTTTATACATTAAGCACACCTTTTCTTTTCTCTCCTTTTCCAACTCTTCTGGTGTCTTTTCTTTGAAAATCGCATATGAACCACCTTGATCCTCGTCTGGATAGTCAGGAAATTTTCCCGTCGCATCCCTGTTTGAGAAAATAAAGGAAGAATTTTAAAAATGAAATATACAATTTGAAAGTAATAAGCTACACTATAGTCCACATTTCATTTGGATTACAAGGACTAATGAAAATTCGTTTCACCATTTCGTTGAATGTGTTTGCCCGTATGCCAGTTGTTCATATCTGTTTAAATATTGATTTAATTTGCAATGCGCGGTGGTAGTCATCATCGTCATCATCATCAGAGACAGCATTACACCGGTAGCATGTACCGAATGCTTAACTGCCACACAACCATGAAAAAATAAAATCCTAAAAGATGGGGATTGGTGGGACCTAAATAGCTACGGATTCTATAGAAGAGTAAGCACAAACAAACTAGGATGAGATGCCTGCACCTCGAATGGAACATGCATTCAACCAAGTTACGTGAACGAGTAGAGCGACATCAGACACGAGCTTTACGCCAATTGGGATGTGGCGCCGCAAAAAGAATCCGTTTCGGAAGTCAGTGGCCCGGCATCCGTAAAACGTGACCCAACCAGCGTAGCCTATGCAGGTTGATCTGCTTCTCTATATCAACATTACTGCCGAATAACTTATTTCAGAGAGCATCCGTACATATTCGATTGTAACAGCTAACTCCTAGAATATTGCGGAGACATCGGTTATCAAATACTTGGAGACGCTGAAAGTTTTCTTTACGTAAGGTCCAAGTTTCGCACCCACACAGTAACACAGCCCGAACTGCCGGTTTATTGACTCTATCCTTGAGTAATAGAGACAGTCCTTTCTGACGCCAATGGTGACCTAGATTGCGGAATGCTAGGGTCGTTTTATAAATGCGTGCCGAGACCTCATCATCTAACGATGCAGAATTATTGATACAACTGCCGAGATAAGTTAAACGATCTACAATTTCAAGCGCCTGATTGTCAAGTAATAAAGTGGCAGTTTGTTTAAAAAATGGAAACGTGTAGCAAAGTATAACGGTGGCAATGATTTATTTATTTATTTATTTAATTTACTGTAATAAATTTTTAACAACCGGGAGTTGAGTTTTCTGTTGCCAACAAAAAGATAAAATTGATTGATGTTTGGTTCAGGAATTAACTGAAAAACGTTTCACCTTTTAATGTCGTAGCTGGCGCACTATGATCATTATTTCGGTATTTTCATCACAGGACCATCGATCATTTTAAGTGTTCATTGATGTGATCTCCTGTAGATAGTTCGAGTAAAGGTTGGCTGCGCCAATGTGATTAACAATGGATCCCAAGTATTATTTATTTCAGCTTGTTATTTAAGATTTAATATTATGGTTGAATTTTGTTCAATAAAACATTGTCCTTGAAACTGATCAGGAATTGCTGGGGCATACTTCCGCAGGATTATTTCAACGTATGATTTAATGTACTAATGTATTTAAAGACTCGTGAGTTGGTATCGGTTTAATATCTTCATCAGCAACTTAATTCAAGCGATGTGTGATCGTATTTGGTCGACAAAAGTGATTATAGGAAACTGCCCAAGGGTTGCCAACAACAATTGAAAAATTTATCATGCCCCACTTCGATTCATACATTCGACATTACGCTAGAATTTTGCTTTATCTGTCTACATAACAAAATAATTTAAACATTTTTGTACAGCACTCACAATTATCATATCGACTGAATAGTTTCAATCAGATTAGATTGTTAATGCACCTATAGAAAAGCAGATGAAGCGCTTAGGTGTAAAGCGTGATTGTACTTGGCAGAATGTTCACAACGTAATTCATTTGAATTGTATTTTTGAACTCTTTCTATTTAGAAAGAATTTCCTGGTGGCTATGAAATTTCTAGTTTATATATTGAAACGATAAAATTCGATTGTATGCATAGCCCTAATCTGTCAGTCAATATCAAATTGACCAATATATGATCAATACCATGCTATTCTGGTTAAAGTTAATGAGGCGAACAGCTTTGCGCTACAAATCATGAATTTTTCCGCTATTATCAGTGCAAGAATGAAAGACAAAATGGTAATTTTGCTTTCAAATGGCTACTTTTTTCTAGCTGAAAAACAAGCGATAAATTGTGCACTTTGTGGGTTTTACTGCGCCGCTTAATAATGAAAAATAAACAATGTGCTTGGGTTGAATAAAATTGATACACAACTCTCGGATGTTGATAATAATATTGGTAATCGGGCATCAACGCCGTGAGCGTTAAAACGCACTCCTCACCTACACTCAACAAACCACTGGCGGATTAAATCTTGCATCGCTTCTTTCATCTCTGGACCTTCGGTCTCACGAATTTTTTCCTTGATTTTGATCAATGCATCTTGATATTCTTGCTCATGCACTGTTTGTGTGACACGCCGCATTGCCTCCACGCGTTGGGCCAATTTGAGCACATTCGACTTTTGAATCAGATGATGTAGGTTCGCAGGAACCTAGTGCATGGGAATTAGAGCTGATGTTTTGTGGGGTGAAAATCGCTGAAATATCTATTTTGTAGCAAAATAGCTTTTTATACTAATAAAGTGACTCATTTGTTCACAATTCAGGAAAGTTGAAACACTCTATTTATCGTGTCGTATTTTTAGAATAATGTATCAAATGTAGGAGGTACGATAAATTAGCGAGATTAGTTTCAAGTACTGTGGTTTTAACTCCAGTCAATCAGCAGTGGCAGCTGATTGGAATTCAAAGGATAGTTATTGAAGGTGTTAAAGGCGTTCAACAACAATGCGCTCATTTACTCGACATGGAGGAGCTACAGAATAAATGCCGAGTAATCACAATTATTTTACATATTGCTGGATTCAAATTTTAAAGTTGGCGAAGAATTAGATATGAGAACATTTCTTTACAGCACACGATAAATATCGACACACTACTTGAATCCGTTAGAACGGGTGCACCTGGTTACTGTGAGATCGCGGTTATTTCATGAAATCGGTTTTGAATTCTGGCTGCAAGCGAACGTGAATAACAGATGTTCATTTTCAATCATTTGTAAACTGCGGTAGCGCAGGCGTGAAATGCACAGACGGTTCAAGGATTTTGAGTGTTCAAAGCTTGCCAAGGTGCATTTTCCGAAAAATATACTCACTTGAATTGCGTGCGGATGGCTTTAAGTGTGCTTAGCCAAACTCATACATGTTTTGAAACAGAGAATTTATAAAACATTTATCTAAGGTTTTTCATGATGCAACACAACGGATCTCGTTAGAAAATGTGTATAATCTTATTTTTATAACCCTCTCCCACTAGCTTTAATAGCCTGTTGATGTATATTTTGTTTGAGTTGACATATATAATATGTATACGCATCGGCATCGAAAATAGCCCTGGATAGATAAATAGATAGATAAAACTTATAGAATCTTCTCTGCTATGAAATCATACTTCAATTTGGCTTACAACGGGAACAGAGTGAGATGAAACTTGACAAGCTAAACAATGCGATATAGATAAAAGCATACAAACTGGTTTTAAGCACATATGATGTCCCATACAAACAGCAATCGAGCAAAGTTTATAAGCAGAGCAGAATCAGTAACGCAGCATTGTTGCATCATTCATGGTCAGGTTTCATGACGAGCTTTCCTAATAAAACACATTTGACAAGTGCAAAAATTCACTCAAACACCCATTAATATGGTGAAATCAAGGCAGTACATAACACAATTTTGAGACCAGCCCCTGAGTGCTACTATCCAACGCAATATCAGATCGCAAAGATTTCAAAAGACTTACGACATAACAGACTTCCGAAAGATTAATAGTAAGGATCGTTGGCTGTCGCTAGAATTTAGCTGTTTTCATATTCCGCGAATTTTTCGCTAATCAAATGCAACATTGTAAGATGAATTTGTTCGGAAATTTCGAAATCAGTCATTTGAAGCATGTGGCCTCGCTAGCATGCTTGTTCATAGAATTTTAGAATGTGAAACTATGCTATTAGAACTGTGCATTCAAAACATAAATGCAACCTTAAGTAATTTTTGTACATGTGGCTGTTAGTCATTAAAATGGAAACCACTGGGACGTGGGACGAGATTTGCGAAACATTTGACTATCGATGGAGTTTTATATGGTAGTAACCAGTTTGCTTCAAATATGACTGAAATCCTTTAGCGGAAAATAGTACTACCCCGTCTTAACGCAACTGTCGACGTTTTTAAAATTCTACTTTGGAAAACCTTTTTTATTCCGACATATTTCAAAAAAGGGTTGTAAGGATTAGTAGTGCTTATCATTGTAAAAATCATACATTAAAAAAGCGCGATTAAATATTTTTTTAGATTTTTTCCTTCAAATCAACAGAAAAAACATTAGTGAGTATCGCTAAATGTCTAGCACGAAACCGAAATGATTTGCAATTCAGATTATTTTTTAATTATATGCCATTTTTCTTAAAAAAGAAATTTTAAAAACTAAAATCAGCCCTGCTTACATACCACTGCTAAATAGGGTTCATAAAAGAACCACGATACTCAAGTACAGAAATACAAATTGATTCTTGTTTATCACTATATCACTGTTCGAGGGCTCTCTGAGCCTAATCTTACTCTCACCACCTGATGACGGCAAACAGCCAGAAACTGTTAGTGGTGTGTAAGGGATGGGGATATAAGCACCGAAATATATCAAATCGAACCCGTTAATATTCATACAAAACAAAACTCGTGTAATATTTTGAATTTTTGAAATTGAAGCTAAACGTTGATTCTCGAACTGGCTCGCAAACATCGTACTCGAATTTAATCAGCATTATTAATATGAAAACAGTAATTAAGCTCAAATCAATGAATGAAGCTTTACAATTAATACTCAGATACTCTCAGCCACGTTTGGTAACTTTTTCCTACATCTTCTGAAATTATTTTAAACTTTTATTTCACAATTTAACCCATGGTTTTTTTTATTTGAAAGTGGTCAACATAGCTGAATGGTTTTCACAACATGCCTAATGATCAATAATGAGCTGTAATACTGTATTTCGTAGATAAAATGTTTTCCATGCAACTGACTCGATAATCAATGATTTTTTAGTGAAACGTATTTGAATGCATGTTCTGCTGTGGTGAAGAAAACTCACCCCAGTTTGTTTCTGCTTACTCTTTAATAGATTACTTAGTTGTTCAAGTTTCACCTTTTTCCATCTTTAGGATCATTTTTTATTAGGGTTGTATGACTGTAAAACATTTGGTTCTGGATACGGATATAATGCTGCTATTGATGATGATGAGAACGGATCTAGATGGGCTAAAAAGTATTAGATACGCAAAATGATAACTTTTTGACTAAAGTAATTAAAGCCAGGCATCGTAATTTGTTATTTTTAGGACACTTATTATGGCAATAAACGCTAAAACTAACCATGTTTAACCATATGAATTCTTCTAAGCGCATTTTCTTTGTTTCACGTCTCGCAACATATCCGCGCCAATGCTGACAATAAAATGATGAAAATGAATAAGATCACCAACTCATTGTTCAAATGTACGTTGAATGAAATGTTTGTTTGATACTTCGAAACGTCAAGTGTTTTTAGGCTGTATGGATGTATGGAATGTATGAAATTACAAGTTTGATCAAGGCACAGGCTGCACGTGAGATAAACCACTGCTTGGTTGCCTAGCATGTTTTCGCATAGAGTTTAATGTTAATGACTGTAAGAGATATTGCTCCTATCTAATCGAACTGTTTGATTAGCTCAAATACGGTAGATCATAAAATTCGCATGCACATGTGATGTTAATCCATTGTTAATATTGACCGAAGGTGGTCAATAACTAGATCAACATCCATACGAATTTGACTAACTAATTAATGAATTTATTTCTACACATTTTTACTCATAATTTGAAAATAATCCTGTAGGCTTGCCAATGTAAGCAAAATGTATAAAATGCATGAAAAACTTGATAATGCTTGCCGAGCTCGACAACGAATAATTACACAGGATTTACTTTCTGTAGTATAATACTCGCTTCTTCGGGGGTTTTGGTCTTCAGAACCACAGCGGATGATTTTTCAGTTTCCTCTTGCTGCCTGATTTCTCGCATAAAACGTGCTCGCAGGCGACCCTGGCGGGCGCGTTCATGACGCTGTATTAATCGTATCGCCTCTTCAACCGTCATTGGAATAGCCTCTGCCTAACAAAATTATTGAATATGATACATACATTTCATGCTTATCCTAAATTAGAACAAATTTACTGATTACGGGTGAATGATTAAAACATAACGGAATAATTTCCTACTTTTAATTTATCTTTTAAGTTAGATCTTCTGATATATGTCGGATACATTTATCGTAAATTGTAAGTTGATTAAAAGCGTGGTGCTTATAAAAAATGGTATTCTGCAGAGGTTTGGTGGAATCCTTTGGTACGGTTTAAAGCCCTATTTTTCAGTTAATACTAGCTCTGGACACAGAATAATTCATTTGATTCTAAATCTTCAATGTGGTCAGTAATATCAAGTTTCAGTTAATGCTGGCAAGAAAAACAACTTCAACAGGATACTTTGAAAATATTTGGTAAAAATTATAAAAATAAATACAGCGCTTCAATATATATGCGCAAACTTATAATGTGGGTTGGAATGTTCTTCGTGGTTTATAGTTGAGATAATGTTCGGATGAGCTCGATGATGTAGCTCATTTAACTTGCAAATATACAGCTACCGTTTTCCGATTGGTCTCATTTAAAATCCACAGTAAAATATTGAACTCATAATTATTTATGGAATTGCCAGAAAAACAGCACTATGTTAAACAAAATAACTATTTTTATACATTTTAATCGCATACACCTCAAAAATACGGATGTTTGTTCATGGTCATGAGTTTAACCTTATTCTATGCGTTTGGGCACATGTGATTGAACAGTTATGTCGTATCAGCATTATCCAACAGTGGCATACAAGCGAAACATGTTGACAAGTTGAACCTTTTAATATTTACGGATTATATTCCTTATGAACAAAGTAAACAAGCACGTAATGTTTTAGGAAATAAAAATTCATAATAAGCGGTACGTTCAACTTGGTTGTATTTCCCACGCTCTTCCACATAATCTATTTCCAAATCGCTGTTCTCTGATTTTTGCTGTAAGTTGTTAATCAATTTATCGCATTATATACACATCGTAACTAGAATCAACATATTCTATTACGTTTTTGAAAATTTATATATATATTCATTGTTATTTGAATTTTTAAAAAAATCAAACTATGCCTAAAGCTTCATATCCCTGCATTTCAAGTGAATGTGGTAAGAAGGTTGTAAAAGGCATAGCTTGTGATGTGTGCCAGAGATGGGCGCATCCAAAATGTTCTGGCATTCTTGCCAAGCATTATGAAACTTATTGTAAAAATAGTTTCATGGAATGGGTATGCTGGGAGTGTAAGAGAAACGCCAGGGAAGTATTCCTGAGGACCTCCGCTAGTAGTTTAAACAATGTTGTGGCAAATAGTAAGAGTTCTCCGTTGTCCTACGCCGAGGTCGTAAGAAAAACCCCGTCAACAAAACCCGGCCCTGTCCGCAGTACCATCAATAAGAATAAAAAAGCAACACAGGGGGGAAAGAACCCAAAAAAGAAAACCGTCGATAACGGTAAATGTCCGGTAATAACACAGCAAGCTAACTACGTTGCTTTAGAAAGGCAAATAAATGCCTTAGCTGAGCAAGTTAGTAAGCTTGCTGCACCCCACAAAATGGCGGAAACGAGGCCATCTCGTACTCTCCTCATACTAAATAGGGAAGAGCCGCTGATTCGCGAAAGCAAATCCCGGCGCCAAATGGACCGTTCCAGGGTTCAAGATATTTTGCGCATGGCAGGGCTAATTAACTGCCAGGTAAAAAGGGTCCATCGTGTAGGCCGGTGGAACCCAACTGTAAGTAGCGCTCGTCCGATCTTGGTAGAATTTATGAACCAGCAGGACAGGGATACGCTTCTTTTAAAAAGTGCTTACCTTGAGCGCTACACAAATGGGCGATTCAAAGTTGTCCAGGATAAGGGGCCTCAACCACATTTTCATGGAAAGCGTTCAAAAACGCCCATGACTGGCTTGAAAACTCCCATAAAAGGGATCAACCTTAGCCACCATAAAATGTTTAAGTCATCTGCGGTAGTTGTCATTGAAGATGTACTCCAAAATGGGCCGCCAGTAGAATACGAGCGCATGAAAAACTCGCTTTTCAGTAAGCTTCTGAACGAGGAAAATCTATGTACAACTGCCATTAGGCCGGTGCAAGCTCGTTCGCAAGGGCAGTCTAGCCACTTATCAACTTCTCCGGTTTCAAAAAACGGGGTGCTCCCACCCCGAGTAAAGTTAGTTTAAAATGTGCGCAGAATAGAAATACCCGTGTACTGTACACAAATGCTTGCAGTATACGTAATAAATGGGGCGAGCTGCAGCTTGCTGCACTGGAAAACCAGGTCGACATAATTGCCATCTCCGAATCATGGTTGAAACCAGATGATCATGTTCCGTCATTTGTATCAACTAAGTATCCATCTATCGTCAGGATAGGGATACTGGTGCTACGGGAGGGGGAGTGGCAATTATGATAAACGAAGATCTCCCCCACAGTGAGACATCGATAAAGATCGCTTCTCACTCAATCCAACTAACATCGGTATTTCTTACTGTCGCTAGAAGAAGACTGGCACTTGCATGTGCTTATAGAAGCCCGACCGCTTCATCATTAGACGACCAATTACTGATGGACACATTGGAAGTACTAAAAGGGCAATGCAACGCATTACTAATTGTCGGAGACTTCAATCTCCCGGGCATTGATTGGCGTACTGAAATTTCTTCACCAGGGTCAGTTGAGTCGCAATATCTAGACTGGTTTCATGTCGGGGCCTTTTATCAACATGTCAGGGAACATACAAGGTTTAGGACAGGACATACTCCGTCAACTTTAGATTTGGTTCTATCGTCTCATGAAAGAGATATTTATGGAATCAAATACCTTTCGCCACTAGGCAAGAGCGACCACGCTGTAATTCTTCTTGACTGGACTTTAGTGCATCCTAGTCCTCAAGTAAAGATGTCCCGCAACTTTGGTAGAATGGACATCGTCCAACTACAAACTAAAGCAATGAATCTAAGTTGGGAACCAGACGAATTAGAACCTAGTGTAGAAATCAGGTGGAATATTATAAAAGGGCACCTTTTACAACTACAGGATGATTTTGCCCCTCTACAACCAGTGAGAACGCGAGGAAAACCACCCTGGTGGAGCGCGTCTATTCGCAAGGCTATTAGATGTCGTGACCGTAGCTGGAGGGCGTACAAATTCTGTGGAACTCACAGATCTAGACTGCAGTACATACAGACCAGAAATTCAGCTGTTGCGCTGCAAAGGAAAGCTAAAAGGGACTTCGAATCCCGATTTGCCAAAAAAGCAAAGATTAACTTGAAAGCTTTTTATGGCTATGTTCAGTCCAAGCGATCATTAAGAGAAGAAATAGATACGTTAGTGCTGGACGATGGCAATACGGCTTTAACTGCACCGGAAAAAGCCGATGCGTTGCATTCATTCTTCTGCAGTGTTTATCGGCGCGATTCAGGTAACTGTTTAGAAACTCACGAGTGCAGAGCACCTCCCTTTAGCTCGGTGGAGGTTAATCAGGAAATGGTCACCACAGTTCTGTCGCAGCTGGACAAAACTAAGTCAGCTGGCCCCGACGGTATACATCCGGCTATTCTTCAACCGCTCGCGAATATAGTTAGCCTTGCAATCAGAAATCTTTTCGAAGCTACCTTACTCCAGGGTATACTACCGGATGATTGGAAACGAGCGGCGGTAATAGCCATATACAAAAAGGGTTCCATTTCGGATGTACGCAACTACAGGCCAGTAAGCCTGACAAGCATTCTTTGCAAGTGCTTGGAAAAAATCATTCGGCACCAGGTATGTAAACATTTGGTAGCCAATTCCTTACTATCCGATGCCCAGCACGGATTCTGGAAAGGAAGGTCCTGCCTAACCAATCTTCTAAGCTTTCTGGACGAAGTGACATTACGCCTCGATGAAGGGAGAGTAGTCGAAGTCTGCTATCTTGATTTTCAAAAGGCATTTGACTCGGTGAACCATAGGTACCTTCTGCACAAACTAAGTATGTGTGGCGTCACAGGTGACCTACATCGATGGTTAGACAGCTTCTTAACTAATCGCACTAACTATGTTAGAATTGCAGGGGAGTGCTCGCAGGAATCACTGATTCTAAGTGGAGTGCCTCAAGGCTCGGTGCTTGGTCCATTACTTTTTCTTATTTTTGTAAACGACCTGGCAGCGTGCTTGAGTTCACGCTGCTTCCTGTTTGCTGATGATGTTAAGATCCTAGGAACCGACAGTAGAGATACGCTTATCTCTGATTTAGAAAAAGTAATCGAGTGGACAAAGACCTGGGACTTGCCACTAAACCTGGAGAAGAGCTGTCTTCTGACGACTGATTTAGCGACAACCCAACTAGAAGTTGGTGAAGGAACTATCAGAATAGCGGCTGCTCAGAAAGTGAAGGATCTTGGCATTACTATAACAGGCGATTTTAATTGGGCTACTCAATGTGCCGAAGCTGTAAACAAGGCTCGCAGAGAATTGTTCAGACTTCGCTCAGCGTTATCTTGCCGAAAACCTTCAATCTTCATTCCCTTATACAAAGTAGTCGTGCGGCCTCACTTGGAGTACTGCGTTCAATCCTGGGCACTGTACTTAAAAAAGGATATAGCATGTCTCGAAAGGGTCCAGCGCCTTGCGACTAGGATGGTTGAGGGTCAGGCAGGTAAAACTCATGAGGCTAGACTCAATGACCTCGGTTTGTTCTCACTAAAGAGACGGCGGCTGCGAGGTGACCTAATAGAAGCCTTCAAGATTCTAAAGGGTCTTACAGGTGATAATATTACTGAAATCCTTAAACTTGCACCTAAAGCAGCTACAAGGGGTAATTCCATGAAACTTCTTAAGAGTAGGCCCAGGTTGCTGGCACGTGAGCACTTTTTCAGCAACCGTGTGGTCAACTTCTGGAACAAGCTCCCAGATTGTATAGTAAGCCTCCCAAATGTGTTGAGCTTTAAAAGGGAATTAGACGTTAAATGGTCTATCATATTTCCGCATATTGTCTAATAAAAAACTTTAAACAAAAAACAAAAAACGTATTTTTACATTTTTATCATATCTGTCTAGGTCTGGACAATCTGACAGTAAATTAGCCCACATGCAGTCTATGACTGTGTTTCACTTTACCTCAACTAGGCTAGTGATTTCATACACCACACATTGTTCACGCATATTATTGCATTGCTCCTGAATAGCTGACCTCTCACCGTGCTGGTGAAGAGAAACCCTACCTTACTTTCCAGATATTCGGAAACAAGAACGTGTGGAAAGTACGAACTGTATACTCGATATCGAAGTGCCGGGTGCTCAACGGCATACCGTCGAAGGAAATCTGGGCGCGTGATTGGCTTTTAGCCACCTTCAGCCCTGTGCAACTTGAACTTGAACTTGAACTTGAAGCTGTTGATCTTTCCGATACAGATAATCAAATAATTTGTGTCGAAAATGAATTTAGCATGCGTAGTATAGATATGAAATTTGAAACAAACAAAAAAACCAAAATAAATTGAAAATGCTGTTCTTAATCGTAGAGTTAATATCAAGCCGTTACGTTATCGTGTGTTGGTATGAATCAAAATTATTTGAAAAGATTGAATCTGCTAGCACAAAATAGGCTGGCTAAAAAATTTATCAATCAAGTTTTATACATGAAATGCTAATTGATAAAACCTATTGTTGTTAGTTGGACCATCAAATTAATAGCAACCAGCTCAATGCAACAGTCCTGTCGTACATTTAAACCTTAGCTGCGTGTGAATGAACGTACGAATAATCGACTTACGTTCAGTTAGTGCTCAGCAAGCTGATTTTCTTGACTTATACCACAAAATTGCACTAACCTTTTTCTCATCTTCTTCTATTGGAGCGAGCAATTGATCCAAAAAGTGTTCTCTGTCTTTTATTTCTCTATAGTTATCCAGAATAAAATATTTTGGTATAGGGATTTCAACGTCATTTGGTGTCAGTTTTAGATCCAACAAAATATCATCGAAATAATGATAATCCGAAAGCTCCAACTTGACCATTTCATGTTTAATTTCTAAGAATCTTCCAATTACTGCGTCCAGCAGCTTTTTTAAAAGACGTCGTTTCTGAGGATGAACAAGCTGATCGTAGCATTGTTCTAAGTTACGGAATATTTGAATGTATTTGATGTAGAGATTTCCAAGGAGGTTAAAAGCAACAGTTCGATCCTGTTCTCTTTTATTTCAGAATTTTCATTTGAATTACCTTTTCGGGTTTTTGAAGTTCCTGTGATGGTTCGAATTGGATCAAATTATTAAGATCCTTTTGTGTTTCTTTCCATAACGAAATGTACATTCTATATAAATCAGTTTTATTTGGTCAACATACTTATTCGACATGTTCTCTCACAAAATCGTAAGCATTCGCAATTACATTCCCGCGTTAAATCTCTATGGTTCTCAAGGTTCACTTTGAATATCAGCAACATTCACATCCGTTTTCGGTCAAATATCGCATGAACGGCAGCGTTCCAGAAGTTATACAAGTGCTTAGAATTAATAATGTAAAATGTTGCCGAGAAGCGCTTATCATCGCCAAATTTGCTTTATAAGGATGCATACGTCATAAGCATTCTGGGCTCTCTGTGCAGTTCATTTCAGCTTAGTTACCACATGATTGTAAGTAGTTCGTTAGTAAATTGAGATTTCAGAATTTTTGCTTGATTCTGTGGAGAAGCGCCCACGACTGCTAACATTATTTACTTTTGTTGGTTAGGCATTTTTAGCACTTGTTCATGCCACTTTTGTTGATATTTATACTTGTTGCAGTGATTAAAACATATATTTGATTTTTTAAAATTTCGGTCACGCTACGACTTTTCTAATTAGAAATTGTTTGGTTCATAAGACCGTATTGTGGCGATTGTTCGAATAATAAAACTGTCATGATTTTTTACTGTTTAACTTTTACATAAATAATATACTGAGTAATTCGAATACTGTGCTTGTTTGATTGTTACTTCTATTCGTTGGTTGGCTGTTTTATTCATTTGAGTACAATACAATCGACGACATCGTAGCTACAGGCAAACATCACATCCACATTTCATTTACATTAGAATTATAGGTTGGATAACTCTTCTTCTAACTCGCTCAACCGAATCGGATCGATAACTGAACATGTAGTGGATAACGAAGAATGAATCCTGAGACAGAGTAGGTTCCCGTTATATTCACATACAATTTCGACCCCGGGACAACCGCAGAAGAACGAAGACCGTGCGTGAATAAAGAGTGTATTGTAATTATTATGTTGCAAATTTACAAATGGTATTCAACATATGAATAATGTTAACTGAGGTAACGAACTGAAAATCAGTGAAATGTCAGCGATAACGATAACAGCAAATTGATAAATCCATATGGCGTTATCGGCGATCGAAACAAAACGATTGTTACAGGCAGCATATCTACGTTATATTTGACTGTGTGTGCGGTCATGCATCCACACGCGCGTACAGTGTATCGATTGAAATCCGCTTACAACTCTACTCTCATTGGTCCGTTAATATTGATCGCAAACTTGTTCAAATCATGTCACTTTGTTCAATAGAGTTCTGTTGTGTGCGTTGAGCCTTTTTATCCTGTTCGGGATATAACAACTGGCGACGGGAATTATGGACCCCATGTTGATGGAGTTTTTGAAGCAGCAACAACAACAGATATTTCAACAACAACAAGCCACAACACAGATGATCGAATCATTAACAAATCAGTTAAAAAACCTGGCTACTTCGCAATTTCCGGTTGGCGCCACTCATCAGTTAAAAGACTCAATTGCACATAACATCCAACAATTCCATTATGATCCAGACAACGGCGCCACTTTCAGTGCTTGGTATCATCGGTATGAAGACATTTCTTGTGGACGGAGGTGCTCTGGATGAGCAAACTAAGGTACGCCTTCTGATGCAAAAACGATCAGTTTTTCGTCCAAAGAGACCATTACCTTATTCTGCTTTGGAGGCTGTGGAGAAAGAGTTAGAACGCTTAGTCAAGGAAGGTGTCTTGAGTCCAGTGACATATTCATCATGGGCTGCACCAATTGTAGCAGTGAGAAAACCAAACGGAACACTGAGGATTTGCGCAGATTTTTCCACCGGGCTAAATGGCTCACTGGAGACACACCAATATCCATTACCGACATCAGAGGATCTATTCTCGCAGATGAATGGCGGAAAAATATTTTCAAACATTGACCTTTCTGATGCATACCTACAAGTTCCAGTTTGTGAGAAATCGAGAGAGCTGCTAACCATCAACACACACAAAGGGTTGTATCGTTATAATCGTCTGCCTTTCGGTGTCAAATGCGCTCCGGCAATTTTTCAGCAAATAATGGACACCATGCTGTCCGGATTATCCTTTGCTAAAGCCTATATGAATGATATCATCGTATCTAGCCAGAATCACGAAGAACATTATGATCATTTAAATCAACTTTTTACAATCATAGAGGAGTACGGTTTCCGTGTCAGGCCAGAAAAATGCACTCTAATGACAGACACCATAACCTACTTGGGATCAATAATTAATCATGAAGGTAGACGACCTGATCCAGACAAAATCAAGGCGATCAGAGACATGCCACCGCCTCACAACGTAGCGACATTGCAGTCTTTCCTTGGCCTGGTAAATTATTATCAAAACTTTGTACCAAAAATGCACGAACTTCGAGCACCACTTAATTATTTATTAACAAAGTACAGCAAATGGTCTTAGTCAAATGAATTTCAGCGCTCTTTCAACAGAATAAAGGATATCTTGTCGTCTGATCTACTGCTAACACACTACGATCCAAAACTACCCATGATCGTTGCAGCAGATGCATCACAAAATGGAATCGGCGCCGTACTGTTGCATAAATATCCTGATGGAAAACAAAAAGCCGTCATGCACGTATCTAGAACATTAACAGCTGCTGAAAGGAATTACAGTTAGATCTAGAAAGAAGGGTTGGCCCTCGTCTTTGCCGTTAACAAGTTCCATAAAATGATTCACGGACGAAAGTTTACCTTATTCACAGATCATAAGCCACTGTTGGCAATATTTGGTGCGAAGAAGGGGATACCTGTACATACAGCAAATCGACTACAACGCTGGTCAACACAATTATTGTCGTATGATTTTGACCTCCGATACAAGTGTACCGGCAACTTCGGTCACGCTGATGCACTCTCAAGGCTCATTGCGGACATTGGTTCTCGATCCCAAAATGAAGACTTCGTAGTGTCTTCTGTTTCAGCAGACCCGATGTACCATGTTTTCAACGCAAGCGTCAGACATCTTCCAATAACGGCAGCAACAGTTCGCAAGGCAACCGCAAACGATCAAACACTACAACAAGTTATGCAATTCCAACAAAACGGCTGGCCTGAGAAAATCACTGATCCATATCTCAAGCAGTTCTCTACTCGCCAATTCGCACTATCCATCGTTGATGGCTGTCTTATGTTCCACGATCGAGTAGTCATTCCTAAAGCTCTACAACATCTTGTTCTTCGACAATTACATCAGGGTCATCCTGGTATCAGTCGGATGAAAGCGCTTAGCCGGAACTATGCCTTTTGGCCCTTCATGGACCGTGAGATCGAAAACATGGTGCGCTCATGCTACAGTTGTGCTGAAGCAGCCAAATTACCTCCGAAATGTGAACCACAGCCCTGGCCTGTTCCATCGGGACCATGGAAACGTATTCATGCAGACTTTGCAGGACCCTTGAATGGGATACACTATTTGGTCATTGTTGACGCCTATTCAAAATGGCCCGAAATTCATGCCATGAATAAAATCACGACAAGTTCTACAATATCGATCTTCGAAAGGCTATTTTCTCAATTTGGCATTCCCGAAACGTTAGTCACTGACAATGGACCACAGTTTAACTCATCTGAGTTCACCGAATTTTGTGCTTCTTTCACGATCAATCACATGCATTCGCCCATTTATCATCCACAATCCAATGGGCAGGCTGAACGTTTTGTAGATACTTTCAAACGAGCACTCGTGAAGTTAGAAGAAGAAGGAATGCGGAATAAACAACTGTATACCTTTCTGTTTTCGTATCGTACAACTCCAAACCTATCGCTACCAGGAAAACAATCACCAGCCGAACACTTTTTGGGCCGCCCACTAAGAACAATACACAGCGCCATGCTACCAAAAATCCCAGAACATAAAAAACAGGCAAACTTCGGACTGCATACAGGTGAGAAGCCTAATGGAAGATCCTACAAATCAGGTGATCCAGTATATGTCAGGTCCTTTCACGGAACGAGAGATAAATGGATTCCAGGAATCATAGGACGTCGTCTGGGCACAGTGACGTATGAGTTGCATTATGGTTCACGAAAAACACATTCGACACGTGAACCATATTAGACCTCGAACAATAGAAGATTATGGAATACAAAACGCAAAGAGTCAACTGCCAATTGATATCTTGTTGGATACTTTCGAAATTCCAACGGAAATCCAAAGGCCAAAGGAGCAGAACACATCAGATATGCAGCAACAAGCTTTGCGACAGAGACGCTCCAAGCGGAATCGCAGGCCTGTACAATACCTAAATGTCAATCCTACGCTAAAATCATATCAATAACTTTCTCAAGGAGGGAGATGTTACAGGCAGCATATCTACGTTATATTTGACTGTGTGTGCGGTCATGCACCCACACGCGCGTACAGTGTATCGATTGAAATCCGCTTACAACTCTACTCTCATTGGTCCGTTAATATTGATCGCAAACTTGTTCAAATCATGTCACTTTGTTTGTGTGCGTTGAGCCTTTTTTTATCCTGTTCAGAATATAACAACGATAATGTCTGAGTTAACAAATAAAACTTATACAAAATATTAGTCTGTAAAAATTACTATAGAATTCCCCCTAGAGCCTCGGAAACAAGAAAAGAGACGCTCGAAAAAAGCACTAGGTTTTGAAATCATAAAACATTAGAGGAAATATCTAGCTAAAACAAGAACGTGTTTCTCTGTTAGGTTCGGGTAGTTTGAGACACGAAGGCAATGCGGGTTTATCAGAAGAATCGAGGGTAAGGTGGCTTTCTGGCGAAGCGGATGACGGAACGTGTTGGTCTCGGTGTAAAGTCTGTGTAGTAACTTTTGGCTATTTGCTTTCGCTTCCGAGTTTGGTTCCACGTAAGCGACTTTTTTGACAATCGATACTGACAGTTTCTGTTGATTCATTCCGGTCAATAATGAAATACATAGGATATCTGCTCAGAACATTGTACGGACCAGTGTATGGTGGTTGCCTTGGTCGACGTACATCATCAGCACGCACAAACTATTCGAGTCCGGATTCCAGATACCCGACACTTTTTTGAAGCATGACATCAAACACCATATTTCAACCCGTGGACCCACGGTTTTTAGTAAACCACGCAGAATGGCGCCTAACAAACTTGAAAACAGCCAAACGAGAATTCTAGCATATGATGACACTCGGAATAATCCGTCCACCGAATTTACCTTGGGCCAAAATTCTTCACGTGGTCGAAAAGAACAAACCGGATGCCTGGCGTCCATGTGCAATTATCGTTCTTTAAATCGTGTAACGGTCCCAGATTGATATCCAATTCCGCACATACATGACTTTACACTGTATCTACACGAAAAATATGTGTATTCGAAGTTGGATAAATGAGCGCATATCATCAAATTCCGGTAGCTGCAAATATATCCCCAAAACTTTCATCACCACCACATTTGGTCTGTTCGAATTTCTCGGATGACATTCGGTTTACACAATGCCGCACAAACTTTTCAGAGATTCATAGATCTAGTTTTCCCCGGTACATCTTTCGTCTACGTGTACATTGATGATGCCGAATAGCTAGACCAAATCCAACTGAACATCTTGAACAACTTTGTAAAGAATTTCGACGTCTATCCAACTACGGCATTGTTGTTAATCCTGATAATTGTCTGTTTGGTGTGAGTTCTGTCGAAATTCGTGGACACCATATTGATAGTTCCGGTATAAAACCGTTACCTCAAAAACTATCAGCCATCCAAGGTTATCAATGTCCCAGCTCTATTAGTCAAGTCAGACGTCTCTTGGGTTTGGTCAACTATTATTCAGTTCAGTTCAGTTCTGTTGCACAGGACAGTAAGTGGCTAACGATCTAATCGAGCAAATCCACAATGTGCTATGATTTCAGAACCATTGACGTACTTGTAACATGGGAAAAAACGTGAATTTAAAATGAATGACGAAGCCATCAAATCATTCGAGCAACTCAAATCTGCTCTAAACAAAGTTACTTCACTGACTTATCTGTCAACGAACCTCAATGCTCGGTTGCCACTAGCTACAGACGAATCGCAAGAAGCATTCGGCGCAGTACTTCGACAAGAAGTAGACGATATCACCAAGTTACTCGCTTTCTTTTCTCGTCGTCTTCAACCAGCTCAAACTCGATACAGTAGGTTCGGGCGTGATTTACTGGCTATCTTTCATGCGATACGACATTTCAGACATTTTCTCGAAGGCCGTGGTTTCACAGTATCCACCGATCATAAGCCACTAACTTTCGCTCTCGCTGCACCATTATATCGATATTCGCCTCAAGAAATACGTCACTTGGATTATATCTCACAATTCACGAGCGAAAATCGATATCATTCCGGCTCGTCAAACACCGTTGCGGATACCTTGTCTCGGATGCAGCTAAGTGCTATCGACCGCCTGGAATTGACTTTCAATATTTAGCACGTTCGCTGCAAAATGACCATGCAATGAATAGGTACATAGCTTCATTATCAGATAAAATCCGCCGTTTTTCGATACCTCATTCAAATTCGTATCTGGTTTGTGACATATCTACTGTTACAGCCCGTCCAATTGTCCCTTCAAAATTTAGACGTTCAGTATTCGAGCATTTACTTGGTGTATCACATCCCGGAGTAACAGTTACTAAAAAGCTGATTCGTTCTTGTTATCTTCGGTCTGACATGCATAAAGCATCCATCTTTCGACCAAGAGTTACCTCCGATGTAAACAGAAAAAAGTCCAGCGTCACACCATCAGTTCCCTCGGTATATTTATACCTGTTATGGAGCGCTTTCAGCAGATTCACTTAGATATCTTTGGTCCATTAGCGGTATTCAACGGTTGCTCTTATATATTGACCTGCGTCGACCGTTTTATCCGTTGGCTATTGGCTGTAGCTATCACATATATCAGTGCAGAAACGGTTGCAAAAACTTTCGTTCAACATTGGATCAGCAACTTTGGTGTACCGAACACTATTAACACTGAAAAGGTTCCCAATCTCAATCAATGCTTTTTTGGTACGAAACACATATAGACTACGAACTACCGTACTTTTTATTCGGCAACTCAAAGCCGCAATCATGAGTCACAGGAATTAAGAACGTCGGTTCGAATCATTGCACCTAGCGCTTCTTGGTATTCGTACCTCCGTGAAAGGAGACTTTCGTTGCTCAGCCGCAAAGATGGTGTACGGGAATACACTCAACCTACCTGGCAAATTCCTGACATCTTTCTATTCACCAATAGATCTTACAGCTCCACAATATGTCAGTCGCCTTTGCAGCTTCATGAAATCATTACGAGCTATCCCAACTCGTCAACACAATCAACAGTTTTACATTCCAGCAGACTAGTCTACCTGCGACTTTGTGTTTGTGCGTGCTGATCATGTACGTCGACCACTCTAACCACCATATACTGGTCCGTACAAGGTGCTCATCAGGTATCCCAAGTATTTCGTTATTACCCGGAATAGATCAAAAACGATCAGTATCGATCGTCGAAACGTCGCTCCCGTGAAACCAGCATCGAAAGCGAAGCAAATGCCAGAAAAGTTACTCCACAGACTTAAACCTGAGACCAACACGTTTCTATTGCCGATAACGCTATATTGATTTATCGATTTTTTGTTATCGTTATCACACACATTCCACCGATTTCTGTTCGTCAACTATAATGTCTAAGTTAACCAATTGAAATGATACAAAATATCGGACTGTACAAATTACTATAAAATCAAAATTTTGGGGGATTCTATACATTTTGCATAAAATGCACAGTAGTTGGTCTGTTCCTTTTAGTACTCATTTTTTGCCTTCTGTGTTGAGGTTATTACTATTTGTCCTATAGTTTCCACCGCATGTTTGGAAGATTGCGACGCTAATAATTTATCCTCTTACTTTAACGTGCACAAGTTTTCGAAATCAATGCTAGGAAGAGAAAAATGTTTTTCTTCTCTACAGCACAGTGAGTGGTCAGCTAATAAGTAAAGCGATATAACCAACGGATTTTAAAGATCTTCACTGATTCTGGCTTCAATGTTTCCCTTTGAAAATGAAGATAACAAGTGTAAATGCAATACTGAAAATGAGATTTTACTCGTGTCTGTAAACGTTTAGTAGCACTAGAGCTCAAATATCAGCAGCAAATGTTCAGAGTCGTGTTAGATCTCTTGATAACAATAAGCTATCTCACCAGCTCAGTTAGTCTAATTGAAACTTTCAAGTCGAGAAAATTTTGAATTTTCCCAAATAATAATTCATACAGCAGTCAAAATGAATATTGATAGTTGAAACAGTAATGGCACCCAACAATATTGAAATTAGTTGGATTCTACAAGCTAGGAGACGAAATAGACGTTAATTGGTCCATTTGATGACACCTTTAGTTTTGTTCGTTAGTAATCTGTTTTTCGACACGTTGAACAATCATTATGACAGTAATATCCTATCTGTCTTGCTATCTCATAAGCATAGACCTTTGAGGTTTCAAACGTTCAATTACGAGATATAGAAGTGGGGGTCAATGTCGGTTTATTCTGTCGTCGATTTTCTGATAAATGTTAATGGAACCTAGAGTGATTAATTACGATATCGGCTGTACATTTTTTGCTTCAAATTCCAATGATTTTTAGGTAGAAATTTGTATGTTTATTGTTTTGGGGATTGAAAATGTGGCTAAAAGTATTCAAATGGGACATAAAAACAGATAATATTGGTGTGTAATTTGGTAAGGTAATGTGAGCAATACATTACTTAGATAATATTACACTTCTAAAGTTAAAACATGATAGACAAATATTTCTGTGTGCAACAGGTAATATAATTTTAAGAGAATTTTCCTGCATGCAGTCCAGAAAGTTTGGGTGAGGAGCAATTTAATCCTTTGTATGTAGTGTGGTGATGAGCACTCGATAAGATATATAAATAACTAAATAGATTATTCTCATATATCTGAGTCAGGCTATACATGATCTAAGAATAAATAAATTTCATTTTTCAAATTCCAAGGTATGTTAATCATGATCAAAAATTTCCAAATTTTTGTACAATCAGATTGTTGTATGTACATTTGCAAAAAACATTTTCAAGGTCATTTCTGCAGCGGAATTTGACGTTCGATAATAATAAAGGTAACAGAGTTATACTTGAATGCCACTTTTGCATAGGGTTCGTACAACAAACCACGATGTTTAAACACAGAATAACATAGTGATTCTGTTGTATAGACAGTTAACGAACTATAGCTTAATCATCAATCAAGATCGATAGTAAGTGCATATTTTGATTATAGTTCACTGTACAAACTTTGTGATAATCATTCATTCAGTCAATACACCAGTTCAGTTAAGGTTGTGTTTTGTCGAACACACGGCTGGGCCAATAGTTGCACATCACAGTTATAACAATTTTCCACGGGGTGGGAAACAATTCATTAACGTGTCAAAAAAATGTCAGTACCGCTGGACCTTCTACAAGAATTATTCAATATTCGGCTGCTATTCATAGAAAAAGTCGCATTACATTTAATCAAAAGTTCCAGCTCAGAAAAATCAGTTTAAAGTTCAGTGAATAACTTCGAAGAAATTCAGTCGCATCCAGTAAATGAAGTTGAATTTGATTCATTGAAATTGTAAATACACATAGAAGATGCTACTACATAAGATGAATTCTAGTCCCACAGGAATTATGAGTTTTAAACTAAATTTGAATCGAAGCTGCAGTCCGACCCTGACAGTAG
Organism: Atriophallophorus winterbourni; assembly: GCA_013407085.1. Taxonomy (NCBI): domain Eukaryota; kingdom Metazoa; phylum Platyhelminthes; class Trematoda; order Plagiorchiida; family Microphallidae; genus Atriophallophorus; species Atriophallophorus winterbourni. The sequence continues at coordinate 120,322 of JACCGJ010000605.1, read as the reverse complement.
GTTACAAAATGTCAGTGAAAATGTCTTAGTGTGATGACGCATAAACCTGAATCAGGAATGAAAGCACAACGACCAGCCGCAGATGCTGTTCAATACAGCAAGAGAATCAGTAGAAAATTATCTGGTAACAGAATACGACAAAACAAAGCCCGTGATATCATGTCTAAATTTCGACAGAAAGGATATGTTGAACAGTTTAACCAGAAACATTATGTAATCAATCGTGTGAAAACTGTTCTTCCGAGTTGCGCATACCGGCGGTTCATAAAACTGTTCACTGCCCGACTGCAGCAATATAATTACAGAATCGAACTACAGTTGAATAAACACCGTGATGCCAAACTGGAAATACTTTCTATTAGGGATCAATTTTATGTAAAGAACATGCGACACAATAAGCAGTACTGTCTGTCGGGAGCAATATTTGAGAAAGTTGGAAATGCCATATATAAAGTACATCACAGATGTAACAAGTTGCACATCACAGTTATAACAGATTCGTGGTCAGGCGCTCAAGGCGCCTATGAATAAAAATGTGACATTTATAGGCCTTATACGAAATAAAGACAGATATATACATAATAATGTATAGAAAATGTCATGGAAGGCAATGTTGAGATTGTTTAGTGTAAAAGCATGTATAGGGTCTGGCAGCCTGACACTTTGGCCAAAGTTACCTAGGGGATGTGACCGGAACCAATGACATACTGATATGAGAAAACTTCAAGTAATATTAGAAACCGGGTATACCATTAAAGTTTAAATTATCTAAGGAAGAATTTATCTTTAGAATTTCACTTAGTGTATTAACAGTAAGTGATTCTACGAGTGATTTGAATTTTCTCGTAGACGTGCACATGCAAAAATGAAGAGGAAGAGAGTTCTAAAGCTGCGCATATCTAATTAAGAAGAAGTTGCGTCGAACTTTAGTGTAAGTAAAGGGAATGTGCAGAAGCCTCGTTGGCTCTCGTAGGATGTAACGATTGCACTCTTGAAAGCGCAATGTAAACCTTAGTTTTACTCGGTGCTCCGTAATGATTCGGAAAAAAAGAAAAGATTAAGACGAATTCTACGCAGCTAGAGCAGGTCTATATCTAGTAGATTGCATCTGACCTTATAAGATGAAGTAGTAGAGTAACCTTACATAATTCTGCTAATTCTGCATGTTTTGCATGCCTTGGTTTACCAAGAATATAGCATTATTATTATTATTATTATTATTATTATTATTATTATTATTATTATTATTATAAGGCTTTCTAAGAGTATACAGTCACGCCTAGCAATGTGAGAGTAGGCTATATTACAGTAGTCAAGAAGCGGTTATACTTTCATTTTATATAAACTTAGTCTACTTTCACGTAGGAGGAATTTTTGATTGATCTAACTAAAATTGTGTCTAGCTCTTGCTATGAGAAATCTTACTTGTGGCATGGTCTAAGTAGTGGTTGCTCCCGATTACAGAACAAAGATGTGCCTATTTCACCTGGGATTTGGTCGACCAAATAGGTCATATTACATCGGAAGCAATAACATTCGACCACTAGCTGATGAGAAAACTTCGGAATTATAGTGTCTGACCAAATTAAAACCAAAGCTGATCCTGTTAAGAAGATTAGTTATACACACCGCTTCATGTGGGCAATACGTGGATCGTTTTCTGATATAACATCCGATGCGTTCAAAATGTTATACGGCGCATCCGAACCATCCGCGAGTATTGACTTCCAGCTGTTTACTTACTGACAAAATGATAGTGTAATACGCTAGAGCGAGTGCAACGCTGTGTAAAAAGATTGATGTCTGTATTGAATCGTTGAGCTATGAAAAGCGTTAAACGAAAATCCACGTGTTCCCGATGGAGAATCGTCAAATCAGGTATAATTTGCTAATGACAGAAAGTATCTTGTTGGGAGAGTATGGTTATTAATTCTCGGTGTATCTAACGCTAGCGACCAAAACGATGCCACATGAGAGGACATGCTATAAATCATCAGAAGCGGAGAAGTCAACGGCTTACTGCGATGTGCACCTTATCCACTAGGATAGTGAACATATGGAATGCCCCTTCGGGAACAGTCTTCGCTGCAAACACGGGAGAGCAAAGCAAGCCCGCTAAAGACAAATGCTTGCCTTTTGTTTTGTAAAGGCGATCGAATTTATTTCTCCACTCGATTCACTGAGCTAGATGGTTTGAATATAATTTAACTAATCTTAATTAGTTCTTTCGTAACATACTCGTTTTATTTTGAAGCGAGGTATATCCTTGAAAATCCGATTTTTCAAAAAATAATTCTAATTTACATACGCATGCAATATACATGGCGATCAAGAATATTGTTCCTGTTTGTATATCGTTAAGAGAATCACATCAGTTCCAGTCGACTGATAGTTTATCCAACTCTGTCAGATCGAAATTCGTTGAACAGCATCACTTGTGTTCAAACTCGTTTATTTTTCACCGCTAAGATCGCAGTGATGCGATCTAACGCATCCAATTCACCAGTTGCCATCGATCGATGAATAACTGCATCTCCAATTTTGCTAACTTATTCCTCACTGGATTGTGATAATGACACGAAAATGGTCCCTATGTCCAGACAATGAAAGCAGCACGCGACATTGCGAACCAAATCGGACATGTAAGAAGTTATCCTCAATGCGTATCTACTCGTTTCTTGTCCCGCTTTGACCAGCCTAGTCCAAGCCAACATAACCTATATCCTACGACTATAAAGCATAAAGACCGATCATCTAAGTATCATTTTTCTAACGACTGGAATGATTGTTGCTATCCATATCAACTGGAAATCCTACCGCGCTAAACTTCAAACAGACGTAATCTAAGCATGCCCAAGCGTGTTCCCTCGCTAACTTCCAGAGAAACATCACAGTCACAGTTTGATTGCAATCTTGTTACTGACAGTCAAAATGATATTCAAAAACGAAAAACGTTTGACTCATTGCCAGTTCCATCAATAGTGAGATAACACGATCCTATAACGTGAAATATAAGTACGATCAAGTGCATATATTCTAATGCTCAGTGTTCAACTAACAAATTAGCTGAAGTATCCGAGCTTTGTGACAGACTTACAACTTATTTGGATGCAGTTACAAAGACTTGTTTTCAGCCCTACATGAATTATTCTTAACTCTAGTTAACGAACATGTCGCTGCTTTGTCGGTATCGCCTGTGATACGGTGGTGATGTGATAGTCCGCTTCCATTACCGTTAAGCGCAGTGTAAAAATATCGATCATCCTGACCTCAGACTTCCTTATGCGTTGGAGTGTTCTAAAAGCCTATCAATCGAGATGAATGTAAAATCGGCATCATTTACCGCTCGACATAATCTAAGAGTTTATTCGATGATAAACTAATCAAATCCTTGTAATACATCACAAACTACCAGACTACTCAATTGCTGATCATGGGTGATTTTAATTTCCCGCATCTGTTTCAAAGAAGTGAACACTCTCTGCATTCGTTGGAGCATAATTTCAAGGAGCTTATCGAAATTTCATCACTGCACAACCACGGTGACCAGCCAAATCACAGACGGGGTCTTGACCAACCTTCATGTAGTGCAAAGCAATAGAGCGAACAGACAAAATTCCTACAAGAATAAAAATTTCTGATCAATAAATATCAGTCTCCAAGATGAACACACTCAAATGTTTGATTTCATTGATTCTGGCTTATATTACAATACATTTCTAAATTATTTGAATTTGAATATTGACGAAGACTAGAGATTTTTACCACACGAAAGAAACACAAAATATCAGTTTATTATCCGGAGTAGAACTAAGATATGGTTAGCTAGAAAGCGAGAGTTTTGGGTAATTCGTGAGAATGCGCAATCACGTCACGATTCTTGTGAGTGGAGGTCGAAGGCAGTTCAAATGGAACTTGCTGAAGAGAATTAAAAAGAACAATATGCTTATGTTGTTGTTGTTGTTGGCCTTCGTCGGTCGATGTCGACCATGGATGTACATCACATCGCATGAATTTCATGTTTTGCAACTTTTTGAATGACTAAACAGTCCGATTCGGGAGAACAATCTCTCCCGCAGCGCTTGCAACGATAGTCAGAACTCTGTTGTATTGCATCAGTTGCACGCCGGCGGCGTGATCTGCGTTCAGCAGCCAGGAGCTGTATTTGCTCCTCCCGGCTTGCAGTCGACGCTTTACACAATGCCTCCAAAGTGAGCGGTCAAGAGCAAGTTCTTCCCAGCTTGTGGGGTCAATGTCAAGAGCTTTCATATCTCTTTTGAAAACATCTTTGTACCGCAACTGCGGTCTGCCCAATGGTCGACTTCCTAATTGCAACTCACCGTAGAGTAGATCTTTCGGAATACGACCATTTTCCATTCTATAGACATGACCAAGCCACCGCAGGCGGCGCTGACGTAATAGGGTGAACATGCTCTGTAGACCAGCTTTTGAAAGCACTTCAGCGTTAGTCACTCTGTCCATCCACGATATGTTCAAGATACGACGGATGCTTCGTAGATGGGAAAGCATTCAGCTTCGTTCGTGTCTTGCGTGGGTGCCCAGGTTTAACTACCGTATAGAAAGCATTTAGTACGCACGCGCGGTATACCATCATCTTTGCCTTTACAATCAGCTTGCGGTTACCTCAAACAACAATAGTTCAATCGGGACAAAATGACAGCTGCTCTGCCAATCCGCTTATCAATCTCCGTGTCTAGCGATAGGTTATCCGCAATAGTTGAACCAAGATATGTGAAATGATGTACTGGTTTGAGCTGACAGTTTCCAACAGTGATGATTGGTGGCGATACAGTCCCTTGACCAAAGACTTTGGTCTTGCTCATGCTGATTGTTAGAACAAAGTCTTTGCATGCCGACGAAAAACAGTCCATTAGCGACTGTAGGTTCTCTTGGGAGTGAGCAATAAAGGCTGCATCGTCGGCAAACAACAGGTCACGGATTATCACATCCCCTACTTTGGTTTGTGCTCTCAACCGGTTCAGGTTGAAAAGCTTGCCATCACTTCGCGTGCGTATGTAAATGCCTTCTGTTCTCGTCTTAAAAGCGTGCTTCAGAAGCGGAGCAGAGAAAATGCCGAACAGCGTGGGAACAAGAACACACCCTTGTTTGACGCCTCGGCGAATTTCAAATGCTTCTGAACTGCAACCGTTAAAATGGACTGAGCCTTTCATTCCTGAGTGGAACGAAATAACGAGTCTCAGCAGCCTTGGGTGGCAGCCTATCATATCGAGCATTTTGAAGAGACCCTCCCTGCTGACTTAGTCGAATGCCTTAGTTTAATCAATAAAAACAGCGTTTAACGGCATACGCTGTTCCCGACACTTTTCGTGAAGTTGTCTCAGGGAGAAGATCATGTCAACGGTTGATCTTCCCTTGCGGAAGCCACATTGAGATTCGGAGTAAATTCTATCAGCTAAAACTTGCAGCCGGATCTGTAAGACTTCAGCAAACAATTTGCCTACAACATTCAGAAGGGAGATTCCTCTGTAATTGTTGCAGTCGCCTCTGTCACCCTTATTCTTAAATAGCGTGATGATCTTTGTGTCTCGCATCTCTTGTGGGACACCCCCCTCCTGCCAGCACTGAAGAAGCAAATGGTGAAGAGGCTGTAATAATGCTGCTCTACCGCATTTGATGAGCTCAGGTGGAATTCCGTCGTCACCAGGGGCCTTCCCATTCGCTAAGCGGTCGATTGCCTTATTGAGCTCATCAAGAGTAGGAGGGGTATCTAGATATTCAATGGTCGGCAACCGTTCGACATTTTCAAGTGCATGCGGTAGAACCGTACTGTCCCTAGAGTAGAGGGAGGAGAAGTGCTCAACCCATCTTTCCATCTGTTGAGTTTTGTCGACAATCGGCTTACCAGATAAAGACTTAATGGGAGCCGTTTTAAGTTTGTTTGGGCCAATGGCTCTCTTGATCCCATCATACATACCGTGAAAATTGCCGGTATCCGCAGCTTTTTGGATATTGAGGCTAACTTCAGTCCAATAGTCGTTTGCACAACGCCTTGCAGTCTGTTGGACCTTATTTCTAGCTGCTCTTAGAAGACGTAAGTTTTCATCTGTTGGCATACCTTTGAACCTCAAGAATGCTGAGCGTTTCTCATCCAGCACAGCAGTCATCTCAGAAGCGTTTGCTTCGAACCAGTCGCTCGTTCGAGCTTTCTTCGGACCGAAAGTGGAAAGTGCGACTCGGCATATGCAGCTTTTTATCAATTCCCAGTTTTCTGAAGCAGATTCAAGTGGGGTTGTCTTGTTGAACTCGTCCGTGAAGGCTTTTGCGAATCTCACAGTTAGATTAGGTTCGCACATGCGAGTGACGTCTATCCTAGGCTTAGCAGACAATTTGGTGCGGTGAAATCTCGTGTGGGGGAGCTTCAGTTTTGCACAGACCAGTGAATGATCAGTGTCGCAGTCTGCGCTTTGATATGATCTGGTGAGGAGCACGCTTCCTGTATTAGTACGCTTAACAAGAATAAGATCAAGCTGATGCCAATGCTTAGAGCGAGGATGCTTCCAAGAGACTTTATGCTGTGGTTTTGTTTGAAAGAAAGTGTTACTGACACAAAGATTGAACTGTGTGCACAATTCTAAAAGGCGTTGCCCATTTTCATTGGTTTTACTACACCGAACCTTCCGAGACAGTTTTGCCAAGACTCGTAATCTGCACCAACTCTGGCATTGAAATCACCCAATACCACTACACAGTTTTTCTGTGGCACGTTTTTCAGGACGGCTGTGAGGTTATGATAAAAAGCGTCTTTTTCAGCAGGCGTCGCAGAGAGCGTCGGTGCATAAACGTTGACCAACGTAATGGTACCAGTAATGCACCTCAGATTTAGAGTCCAAATCCGTTCGCTCCCGCTGCTGCTCGGTTCTGTTGCTTTTAATATGTCGTTTCGCACGGCAAACCCAACTCCATGCAGTCGAGGCTCATCGGAACCTCTTCCTTTCCAAAAGAATGTGTAATCACTTTCTGTTAGCTTACCAGTGTCTGGTAAGCGCGTCTCTTGTAGGGCAGCCACGTCGACATTCAGCCTCTTTAGCTCGTTGTTAATCACGGCGGACTTTCTAACGCCTCTGATATTCGAGACGTCGTCATGAAATCCTGGAAGCATGGACCGGACGTTCCAGGTTCCAAGTTTCAGAACTGACATTTGTTGTTTGGTATTTCGATTCGCTGGTGCGGAAAAATACAGTCTGCTTGTCGGTTGATTCCTAATCCCCATGCACCCAATGAGGATAGCAGACCGTGGCGAGACGGCACCTTATTGACTGGGGGCTGCCCAGCTTGAGGCGGGCGGTAGCCGTCCAATGAGACCTGAAAGTCTCTCCCACCGTCGAAAGCAGCCCCAGGCGCTTAGCTTTACGCCAGTCGAGCCATAGCTTTTAACCGGTATCTGCTGCTTCCCGTGTTATTTTCCGTAGAAGCGAATGGAGTGTCCTCTCCTTTGGTGCGTTGTGATGTACGCCAGGGCAGTTCAATATGGAGAACTAGCTGTTGCCCATGCAGCAAGTGCTCCCTCTCCACGACACCACTGGAACCAAAGGAACAGCTAGGCTGATACGTTTGGACAACGATGCCGTCGCAGGAGCTGGCAGGACGAAGTTGAATAAACTTCGGACTGCCTAACGGGACTCCGGCTCCGGATTTTTCCTCGAGGTTGACTCCTGAAGCCTTTTCCATGAATGGATGTAGCCACAAGGCAGTGGAGGTTTGAGATAAGGGTTTTTTCCCCTAGGTGGGCCGCCTTCATGGACTAACGAGCTCCACCTGCCCGAAGCATGCTGGTTTTGAGGTGCCAGTCAGCCGCCTTCGCCCTTTCTACTGTCAGTAGAAGCAGTTCCGCCGGGTCACACAGGACCACGCGTGCAGGCCAGGAGCTGGACTTGGTTGTTAGAGGCTATATGAGACGCAGGCTATTGGAGCATTTTGAAATTAAGAGCTTATCTACAAATCCGCCCCGGCCGTGACAACCTTGGAACCATGCTTATGTACAACATAGTTAATTAGCGATCAAGAATCAAACTAGGCGTCTTCTCTGCACAAACCGCAAATGGATTGTCTCACTCTGTTAAACATACGGCCGATGTTTTATGAAGTATAACTCACATGTCGTCGATCCATTGCGTTGTACTGCATATCAGGTTTTACAAAAAATTGCCAAATTTCGAATAACCAAGTGAAATGACTGTCCATGAATACATGGTTGGGTGTAACTTTGCAAGCTAAAGGAAAAGAAGTCCACCAACGCATACAGAATAACCCCGCCATATTTCGCACGTTTCGCGTTTTTCTGACTGCTTCTCTCAGGCGCTTATTCAATCCCTATTTACATGAAGGAAAAATTCCACCGCATCAAAAATCAGGGATGATTACTGCGATTTATAGAGAGAGAGTCGTTCTAACATGGTTTTCGAAGATATCGTTGCCGTTTATCTAACCATTTTACAACGTTCGAAGATTGGACCAAGTTACTAGACAAAGGTGAGGCTGTACTTGCTTGCTACATCGATATTTCCAAGGCTTTCGATAGAGTTAACCATGATATTATAATGAAAAAGATCGAAGCCTATGGAATAACGGGAATGTCGCGGAATTCGATAAGAGACTATTTTACTTATAGACACGTCTAAGTTCGCGCTGACAGCACCCTCTCTAATCGTTACAAGTGAGTTACCGCGAGGATCGGTGCTTGGACCTATTCTGCTATTGGTGTATATAAAAGATATAGTGGAGGAAATCGGATGAAACTTGATACTTTTCAACGATTATATTGGAATATGGAAACGTGTTAGGTCTGTTAATGACTCTATGGCAATACAACGGGGGTCTGTGCACATTATTTGTTGTTCCAGATAAATGAGTTGCCATTTAATCCTGCAAAATGTAAAATGCTGTGGCTTGGAAAATTTCTGCACAACACGTATCAGCTTAACACGCAATATCTTGTCTGGACAACCGCGAAGTAGATCTCAGTATCTGGGTGTTGTTTAGCATGAAGTCTCTACATCATTCCCGAACAGTGTACTATAATTCTCGCCGCATCTAATGACTTCTAAAAAGGATATTCCAGATTTTTGAGCTCGAAACCTTACTTTGATTAATTATTACTTATATAAGTCCTGCAATGAAATATTCTATCCAAGCCTGGGCACCATGGCTGAGGAAGTATATCGAATTACCTGATAGGATTTATCATCGTGCGACAGAGTTGGTCTCGTGCTATAGGAATTTGCCTTTCAGAGAGCACATTTTAAAATTAATTTTACACAATTTTACCCAACGATGGATATAAGGTGAACTCCCGTTGCCATTCAAAATCTGGCGTACTAAAAATCATCCCCTCAAAAACTAACTAAAGCCCAATGACCTTACTCCAACATGAAAACTTTCAAAGAATTTAAGCATTCTGAATCCACGATTGGAATTCAGAATTTGTGTGACTTGGAACATTTTGCCTGAAGAAATCAATTGCTCGGAATCTGTTGATGTATTCTTCTTCTTCTTCTTCGACAGGGGGTCAAGCCCGTGTAAGCCGCATTTCTTTATATCAGCATTATAGTCCAGGAGAAAGTCAGTTGAAAAAATCCTGTCCAGTATTGTACAGCATCGCCGTGATTACAAGCAATACCTTATCCATTAGTTGCTTGAATTGGTTTTCAGATCTTGCAGAAATAACCTCTTCCGAAAGTGCATTCCACAAGTTAACAATTGTTGTTGACAGCGTGAATCCCTGTGGTATGCGTAGCGTCCTTCTCTTTTGAAGCTTTAGAGCATGGCCATGGGTTATTGAGTCCGTCACGAGAGGGAAAAGCTCGCGCAGTTCGTCACCACCAGCTCCCAGTAATACGCGACGACTTAGCAGCAGGTCGTAGCGCACACGCCGAATACTGAGCGACATGAGGTTAAAGCGTTGAACTCTCTCCAAATAAAGAATTGATTCCAATCCTTGTACTCGTTTCGTAGCCCACCTTTGCATTCTTTCCCACTTGTAACGTTCTCCCTTAGTTTTTGAATAGGTGGCTGGCAAAACATATTCCAAAACTAGTCTCACGTATGTGGAATAAAGAATGCGAAACATTTGTGGAGTAATCGCCGAGAACGACCGACTAATAGCCCACCATGCGTGGTTTGCAGCAGCAGCTTTTCTGTTCGTATCCTTCTTGGATTTAAGCGACCGAGTCATAATTGTACCCAGGTCACGTTCAGTATCAACCCATTTCAGTTAATGATCCCCGAGAAAGTAAGCACCTTCAGGCGTGCTTGGCCCCAAAAGCATTACCGCGCATTTCTTTCGATTCACAGGAAGCTGCCATTTCACCGTCCAATCAAGCAATTTGTTCAATTCGTTCTGGAAAACTTTATAATCAGCAGAAGAGCTTACTTTACCCCAAACTTTCAGATCATCCGCTAAAAGTAGACAATTCATATTTAATGAGTCGGGGAGGTCATTAACATATACTTCAAAAAGTAACCGGCCGAGAACAGATCCTTGAGGAACCCAGGAAGTTGGACGTGTAATCTGCGATTTGACTCCGTTAACCTCGACCTGTGTATAACGGTCAACAAGGAAGTCTTTAATCCAAGTTAGAACAGGTCCCTCTACACCACCTGCACGGAGCTTGAGCAATAGACGTTTAAATGGAACACGGTCAAAAGCCTCGATGAAGTCAATGAAGACAGTGATTACAGGGTGACCCAGATCAAGTTTACCACACCAGTGCTCGCGAGCAGTGATGAGATTAGATGCGCATGATCATCTTGGCGTAAAACTGTGCTGAGCAGATGTTAGCTGACTGGTTGTAAAGAGAAAATCTTCAATCTGTTTTTCAGCATTCGTTCCAGATTTTTCTTAACTACCGAAGTGAGGGTAACCGGTCGGTAGTTAGCCGGATCACTGGTTTCACCGCCCTTATACATTGGTTGGACAATGCCGTAATTTCAATCTTGAGGTAACCTGCCAGATCTCAGGGATAAATTGAAGATTAGCGTCAGTGGTTTGTGTATGATACTCGGCAATACCTTTAACAGCATTACGTGTATATCGTACGGCCAGGTGCTACGTGTACATCGAGTCGTTCTAGTAAATACTGCACCATCTCTGGCGAGATCGAGATATCCCGCATTTCAGCGCTGCTCTCATGAAGCAGAGCAATTGGAAACGTCTCCTCTGTGTAAACTGAATTGTACTGAGCGGCGAGAAGAACTGCTTTACGTTCATCTTCATGTTCCTCCCATAGATCTGAAGCAAGTTACTCGTTGAGAAGCTTTGGTTCTACGTCTAATGAAAGCAAACAAGCGTTTCAGCATCGAGTTGGCTTCGTCCACCAAACGAGTTTCATAGTTCTGCCTTTTTTTCTCTTTTGGGGTAAGTGCACTTTTTGCGGATAACTTTGTCGGATCCATAGTCATCGGTGCATCCACTAGAACAAAACCATAACCGTTTTCTTACTTTCATGTATTTACGAATAACGTTATAAGACCACGGAGTTCCCTTAGCGGGGAATCCTTTATTCATCCATGGGGCATGATTTTCAAGCGATCTGATTTTACCCAAAAAGTCCAACTAACAGTTATCAACATTCGTTGATGGAGGGAGTGACCAGTCCATCGAGTCTGTGGACGTGATTAGACTTTTTGTGTCTAATTTCCAGTAGTTTTTCCGGGCATGCGTACGTAATCTCGGTTGAAGACCCCGATTCCAAACGAACCATAAAGAACAGTGATCGCTGCAACCAATAGGGGTCTCGATCGACAAATTCGTAACATCGGAGAATCTGGGCATGACTATCAAATCCCATACCGAAGGAACTTGTCCGACGCATATCCTCGTAGGATCGTTTACATTCTGCACTAAATCGATTTTATACTCGATGAATCTATGACGAACCATGCGATAGGTGGCTTTCCCTATTGATATTGGGAAGATTGTACATTGTCACTAAAACTTCCTCGTTATCCTATGGTTATTGGTTAGCTTACCGCTTTTTATGCCATAAAAATTTCTGAATTCTGAGTTCTGATAGGTCGGATAACTCCGATCTGATAAGTGATGTGGAAGCTGTAACAGCATGGGCGGGTAAGTGGGACCTTTCCGTTAACCTAGATAAGAGTCACTTGCGCTCTACACTGGCAGTCAACATGATTGTGTCTACGCCCTCAGCTCACACGGAGTTCCGTAGGGTAAAGTCTACTAAGGAGGTAGGAATCGTAGTCTCCACAAAATTTAAGTGGGCTGACCAATGTGCTGCTGCAGCTCAAAGGGCCAGGAGCGAACTCTTTCGACTACGTTCAGCCCTCACTTGCAGAAAAGCTGAGGTGCTATTGTCCCTCTACAAGGCAATAGTAAGGCCACATTTAGAATACTGTATCCAGGCTTGGAAGCCGTATTACCAGAAGGATATCGTGCAGCTAGAAAAGGTACAGAAGCTGGCCACTAGCATGATCAAGGGGTTAGCATACACCAATTGTGAAAATCATCTATTAACACTGGGACTTTTCTCACTTAGGAGGATTAAGTTGTCTCGAATTCGATGACTTCTTTCGGTTCTCTCCTTTGGTTGGTACACGACGGCACAGTCTTAAGCTAAGTAAACAGCACACCAGGCTCGAATCCAGAACGCACTTCTTTAGCATCCGTATAGTGAACGCGTGGAACTCACTTCCCGCAGTACTAATCTTGGCAACTTCAGTAATTGCGTTCAAACATGGGCCGGACGAACGGTGGCAGGTGTTCTTCCCGGAGCATTACCTTTAAGACTAAATCCCTCATTTTTGATCAAAAAACACAAACATATTCGAAAAACATTTTGAAACACAAAAAAGAGTTTCTCTTTCATTCTTTCGCATTTGTGGAAATAAACTGCTGTCCATCGCCTTTTCATTCGATTGGACATGTAACATACATAACTCTCACCTTTCGGTGATGAGACATCTCCCATCTTTCATTCACAGTTACACACGCCTGTGTTATTTACGAATCAATCCTGGTAGTGGTGAGTGTTTTCAAGCACACCTCCGGAAGAATCTGGGCACTCGTTTCGACTTGGTCGACTATCGCCCTGTGATACAGATACTGATACTGATAATTTTATGCGCCATGCACGGGGCAACCCTCTGCCGTCTATAGAAAATAAAAAAGAACTGAACTTTGGCAGTGGTATGTACCGAAATAAATTCTAAATGCTAGATTGGCTTATCAGCCATTTACAGTTATGTGCCAACTGAACTGAACTCGACTGAAGTATCGCTGGCGCGCTAGTCAAACTTCATTCTGTTTTCGTTTGCTATAAACTGTAAAACTAATTACTTGTGCTAAAAGAATTTTAGATTTTATTTTTTTATGAATATCTTTATAAAAACATATAAATCATTCTCTTTCTCGATTTATCTCTTGAAACTACTCGGTTTCGAATCAACCACTGAGAGTTTTTTCTTTAGAATTTGTGCGTGAATTCACTGGCCTTGTGTCAAGCAAATTCTGCATAGTTATTGTCTTTTGTGGGATGATAAGCTGTCGGTTATAATGCTTATGCAGTGTTATGAATTTCGTATAGACAGGACTTATTGGTCCTTTACTATCTGGGCTTGTCAGTAGAAATCACCCATGATTCATATCGTGAAGAATTTTAAACTGGATATCATCTCTTCTAATTTTTGTTCCTGAAGAGTAAGGCTGTGAGTCTTTGCCATTGGCTGTTATTTTTATTTATCAGACTACGGTATACATATGACTGGTACTTATCTCCATGTCGTTAGCGCAAAACTGTACGGTTAATATAATTTCATCTTGACAAGTTACTTGGTATATTTTGACATGAGCATTCAGCTTTTGTTTATTTTTGGTGCTTATTTTTTCATAGAAACGATAGTATTCCGTCGTTTACAGCATTTAATTATCCAAATCTGTATAGCTGACGAAACCGCTAATTCATTTTTGATATGTTATGCTTATTAACCTCATGTTAGACGGATGAGAACATGTAGATTTTCAGTAATTTCGTTCAGTTCAGTAGTCAATATATTGTGATAAGCGGCACGCTTAAATGTTAACTACAGGATATTTTACATAAAATTCGAGAGTCCCTGTGATTAATTAAGGGCGAAGAAAAGAAAGCATTGATGGATTCATTTGCCAGCCGAACGTGTCCTAAAAAACGGAATAAGTGAAGTATCGTGGAGTAAAGAAAGGTATAGTATTTCAAACGTTATTAAGCAAAACAAACAAGTGAATATCGAGACGTTCTTTGAAAATAAGAAAAAAGGAGCATACACCACGCAGAGTTATATCGTTCCATGCTTGAGCTATGCGAACAGCGATAAAGAGTTTGCAACAGTTCAACCTACTTTGTTAACAGGAGGCAGTTAAATGATGGCCACGAGTACGTGTGTGAAGAAGCGAATACGAGTATTCTTTTTCTCCATTAGTATTCTATACGTCAATATCAGGTCCCCGCAGATTTGACGATAGTTTGCTGAACATTAATTTAATTTGTTGAGACTTCTTGTTAGCTAAAAGCTCAAGCCCTTTGATCAGCCTTGTGGCATGGCGTCGAGGCCGTTCTAGTTTAAGTCCGTCACGCTTCAGCCGTGGGTTCCAACCGGAAACAGCATTCTTCAAATGTAGTCGAACGTACGCATTCTGAAGGGACGAAAAATTCCATTCAAAGCTGCCGAACGCACGTTTCAAGTGACCAGCGTTGCGATTCGCCACTGGCTGCTTTAATTCATTGAGCAGAATATCTTGTATGAAAGCACAAGCCTGATCCAGGCGAAGTGCTGCGCAGTCATAGACTGCACCGGGGGCTAAGACGCTGTCAGGTTGCCCATGCCAAGACAAATATGATAAAAAATGGAAAAGGGAAAGAAAATGATAATCGTAATGAGACTCAAACGTGTTTCAGCATGCAGCTCACTACCGGCGGCCCATCAATTTAGTACGTTGTTAGCCGCACATAACAGAATATCTTAGGTCGTTCTGAATCAATACCCCATGATCTCTATCTTGTTGGTTAACGATGAACAGTGCATCGCCCAAGGCTTTCTGTTTTTGACACCCGTTGCCTGCGTAGGATTGCTCGCATTCGGGGGCAGCATCGTGCTACAAATATAGATGTCTGCAAGCGGGTGTTAGGACCAGGTGGCCACGGACTGAGAGAAATGCTGATGCTTGCTCGCTTGCGATGGTTGGGACATGTTTTAAGAATGCCTACTCACCGTTTACCGTACCGCGCCTTATTCGCAGAGCCTGGCAGAAGCTGTGAGAAACGCTCGGACGGCCAGTCTATGACGTGGCGCGTTGGGATGAAGAAACTCACTCTAGCGCTAGGCTCAGTTTGGCGTATTCGTTTGCCTGGGTGGGGTCCAAAAGCTCCACCTAATAGTTGGCTGCAAACCGAAGTAAGTGGCCTCAGTGTATTTTATTATGTATGTCATAATTTTTATTTGGTATTATTTTATATAAAAAACACGAAATCGCATGCAGTGAAACTACAAAAACAAGCTGCTTTTTGCGCATTTGCTTTTGAGTATTCCGCTTGCTTGCTTTCCCTTTTTTCACACGCTTGCTTATCTGCTCTTCCTGCTTCATATTGCTTGGCACTTTGTCTGTCTCCAGACTTGTGCTTCATGATGATGATGATCGCCCAATGTATAGGCGGGGTTACCTTGTTTTCGGATCCGTAGTACACGACATTTTTCCCTGTTAAATGGCAAGTGTTTCCACTCCGACCAGTCGTAAAATGAATCCAAAACGGACTGCAAGTCATTACTGTCGGTAGACCCGGAAATCTCGCACCGTATTTTGATGTCATTTTGCGAACATGTGGGATGTTGATTTTATTCCTTTACCTTTGTCATGGAGAACAAAAGATATAGGTGTGTGCCAAGAAACGGTCATTGGGGTACATCAAATTGGAATATGTCTCGCGTACTCGTACATGTAAAGTTCTGGAGCTAAGGAATGCTGCTATCCATGTTAAGAGTGGGGGATCATTTCCAAGAGCGTGTAGCTTGTAAAGAAGTACCGTGTGATGAACTCTTTCAAAGCCTCTGTAAAAGTCTATGTAGATTAGGTATACCCCGTAACCAGCGTTAACCAATTTGGCTGACTTGCCGAAATACCGGCTGGCTTGCCGAAATACCTCCACGTGGTGCCAGCTGGGTGGGCTCGGTTCTCCGAGCTCAGCGAAAGGTTCGGCGGTGGTGTCTGAGGGGGTGGTGGGTTTTCGCCTGGCAAGCGTTCTCCCTATAAAAAGCCACAAAAATCCAATGATGACATCACGACGCGGCGGATGTGACTCGCCGCTCCAAAAGTCACTGCCTCTTGTCCTATCCAAGGACATTGTATGGTGCACAGGCAAAAACTGAAGTCACCAACCTATCAACGGGGTTATCGGGCTCCGAACTGGAAATTCCCAGAAAAGGGCGTATGAACCGTTTCGTCGGTCACCGGCCACCGATAGGTGCGAACCTCTCTCGCTCCACTGCCTTGTGGGTTAAGGCTCGGGGTGGGACCCCCTAAACGAAATCTCCCCTACTTCGGTGTAGGCAACCGGGTAGTATCATGCCTACGTTCAACGATGCCGATGACAACGCTTTGTACCCCCCTTCTCGCTTTTTACATCTCATTGTTTAAGTTGAACGGCACTATATCTGTATCAGATTGTGCAAATATAATATAATATAATAATAATAAATTTGGTCCAACTGTCTCTTGCCAGGAGTGAGTTGAAGGTGCATGAATTGCCTCGACGAAATCCATGTTGTTCGCTAGTAATAAGACCCGAAAGTTTTAATAAATTCAATATATCTTTAGCAATGATTGACTCCATTATTTTGGACAGTACATGGGTTAATGTAACTGGGCGATAATTCCCTGGGTCACCACGGTTTCTTCCTTTGAATATTGGCATTATTATTCCTTCCTTCCAGCCGCGTAGCACTTCAGCAGTATTTAATAAGCGCTGAAAATACGAAGCAAGAGTTTCACAAAGGATATCAGCGACTGCTTGTAGTGCATTCGGTGTGATATAATCAATTCCTGCTGACGAATTGGTACGAAGTAAAATATCTTTTTTCACGCGGTCAGCAGTAAATGTATGTTAGTTGGCCTCCTTCGGTCGATGTCGACCATGGATATACATCACAAGTGCATGATGTTTTCGTGCTCCGCGGCTTGTAGAATGACTAAATAGTTCGATTCTGAAATGGCCATCTCTCCCTTTTATTTGAACGCAGTAAATGTAACCGAACTGACATTGAAATTGGGAGGGGTGGGAGCGAAATGGGTAACGTCTTTGACGAATTCCGGAAAATCGCCAAGTAATGCGTTCTCAAGACATTTGCCGCAACTTTCACTGTCGTCATCTTGTCATTGTCTGTTTGTAATTGGGAATACCAGTGCGAACCTATTGCTGATCGTTTACATACTTATATAGCAACTTCTAATTGCACACAAAATTATTTGCAAAGGAAGTTTAGTGATTAGGCTTGTTTTGGCGTAACAGTGTAGTGCACTAATTACACATTTGCTGATAGCTCTCCCAATTCAGTTAGCACAAGATTAACATCGCATAGGGAAACACAGATCCGAGAGCAGCAAGCTGGCTTCCGACCTGACAGAGGCTGTGTCGACCATATTTTACTGTTCGACGGACCTTAGAACTGCGGCACACCTATCGACAGCCGACAATAACCATCTTTTTAGACTTCAAAGGAGCATTTGATTCAGTAGATCGAAATGTCCTGTTTAACACCTTGCTGTGCAAAGGCGTTCCGCAAAAGTATGTCAACATAATACGTGCACTTTATGCTCATACATCCGGATGCGTTAGGGTTTACAACGAAATCTCACGCAAATTGCACACCACAAGTGGCGTCCGACAAGGGTGCCCGATTTCTCCGTTTTTGTTCAATTTTATAATTGATGCAATTATGGAGTTGTACAACGATGGTGCCCCAGCTTTCGGAGTTCAGATAATGCCAGGCGTCAAGCTTCTCTACTTGGATTATGCTGATGATATAGTTCTGCTCTTCGATTCGTACACAGATGCACAGGCGATACTGAACAAGCTATCTGGTATTGTGCCCGCATTTGGAATGCAGGACATCGACTTATCAAACAGCACTTTATTACTTGACAATCAGGCGCTTGAAATTGTAGATCGTTTTGTGTATCTCGGTAGTCGTATCAATAATTCTGCATCGTTAGATGACGAGGTCTCGGCAGGCATTTCTAAAGTGACCGTAGCATTCCGCAACCTAGGTCACCTCTGGCGTCAGAAAGGACTGTCTCTGTTACATGTTTGAATGCATGTTCCATTCGAGGTGTAGGCAACTGAACTGAACTTCCCCATCTTTTAGGATTTTACTTTTTCATGGTTGTGTGTGCAGTTAAGCATTCGGTACGCGCTGCCGGTGTAATGCTGTCTGTGATGATGATGATTACACTCAATCGAATCATCATCAGATACAGTATTAAACCGTTAGCAGGTACCAAATGCTTAACTGGCAAACAAACTTGAAAAAGGTAAAATCGCAAAAGATGGGCGAAGGTAGGACTTGAATAGCTACAGATTATATAGAAGAGTAAGCGAAAACAAACTGGGATGAGGTACCTACATCTTAAATGAAACATGCATTCAATCAAGTTTTGTGAATGAATAGATTGGCGTCAGTACGACAGCTTACTTGCGGCTTTCACTGTCGGGCTTTCCTCGTCACTCTTGCTAATGAATAATCGAGATTGTGTAAAGAATTGTGTGAACCATTCGCACTGATGTGCAATCGTGCAGTATTTCTGTGCTGTATGGCTAACATCGTGCTAAATTGATTGGCCAACGGTAGTGAGCTGCACGCTGAAACACGCTGAAGTCTCACTACCATTTCTATTTTTATTTACCCCCTCATATCTGTCTAGACCTGGGCAACCTGACAGTAATATCGCCCACGTGCAGTCTCTGACTGTGCGGCACTTTGCCTGGATCAGGCTTGTGCTTTCATACATACATTCATACATATATGAACCATTCGCCACTACCTGTGCGCTGGTCTTCAAGACCGAATATATCACCTAATTGTGATTCAGATATATCTAAGCGACCCAGACTGGCATACATATCTCCTGCTGGAAGTGACTGACAGATTCACTTACCTAGGTAGCTGCATCACCACTGGAGGCGATATCGAAGCTGAAATCACAGCACGGATTGCAAGAGCACGCCATGCTTTCGCTGGGCTACGGCATCTGTGGCGCCGACGCGATGTTGGATTACGCTTGAAGGGCAGAGTGTACCAGGCCACCGTACGAGCAGTTCTACTGTATGGCTGCGAGACTTGGACGCTGCGACAAGCCGATAGTCAACGATTATCGACGTTTGATCATCGCTGCCTGCGGAGTATAGCTCGTCTAAGCTGGCAACAGAAAGTCAAAAAGAATGACGTCAGGAGGGCAGTCCTCGCGATCGCTCTGTGCCACTCTCCGATCATATATCTATGTGCCAGCTGAGATGGCTGGGGCACGTTCTCCGTATGGATGAGCGACGCCTTCCTCGCCTAGCTCTTTTTGCTCTCGCTGGACCTGATTGGAAACGTCGCCGTGGCGGACAAAGGAATACCTGGCGGAAGACCTTCGAGCGTCTAACAGACCCACTAGCCATCGTGGGAACGTCGCGCTTACCCGGGTGGGGTCCGAAGGAGCGTGAAGATATGTGGCTGATAACACTCAGTGTGATGGCAAAAGAAAGGAACCAGTGGCGAGAATCCTGCCGTGCTTGTGTTCCCGTTTATCAAAGACCCTCCCCCCTCCCTTATTCCAAAAAAAGACAAAAAAGATCAAAAACGGCATGTGTAAACAGACAGACAAAAAAATCCCCCAGTCTTGTTTTCCTTTTTCTCTCATCATGTACCTTCTTCATGGTATACTTGTTGGCACATCGTCTGTAAAGACTTGTGTGATAATAATAATAATAATAATAAGACAACAATATCGGGGCTTTTCGCACGTCACAAAATAGCGTGTAGATCGTCGTAGAAGGCGTTCATCTCGTCATCAGAATTGGTGTTAGTCCATACGTAAGTTGCTACAATAAACAAGCATCTCTCATAAAAAGATTTTGAGTTTGGTCTAATATTAGTAGCCAGTCTAACCGCGCACATCCTGCTATTGTAAGGAATCCAATCAGTTAAGCAGGATTCGGTACGTGAATTCAGTACTCTACCAACACCCGCCTGTCTTTAATTGGCAGCTACAACATCACCAGAGGAACGCCAAAAGTGTCGAGTCGAAAGTTTGGGGGGCATTAATTTCGGTAGTTATAATAATATAATAATAATTTTATATTATAAAAAATTTATTGTTGGTGTTTTGATTACTATTATAGAATCATGTCTTGATGCAGGCAGTACCGCGTGTCACCTTTGGGTCTGTACCAATAGTAATCAATGTAGCGTATGAACGGGTGGATAGCATGAATTCACAAACCTGCAACCAAGCAATGCCGACAAGTAATCGAATGTATGTGGGCTGAGTTTGTCAGGTTTTTAAGCCTAGGCATCTGTATAAGAAGCGGATAATTGCATAAAGACTTGTGTTCTCATTACGAGTGGTAAGCAATTTAGCATTATCTGTGTGAATGGATGATATGTCGAATCAAAAAACCAACAGTTTTTATGTATCATAATCAGATCTCTAGTCAAATTGTCAAGCAACACAAATTGGAATAAGCAGAAAAGCGAATGCGCAAAAAGAAAGCCAGCAAGCGAAATATTCAAATCTGTGTAAGAAGCCTCCTGTTTCAATAGGTTCTTTGCATGCTAGTAGTGACTTTGCTTGGCACGGTTTATTTTAGAACTTCGTTCTATCGCTATGCATTATTCCTATTGGAAAAAGCAACTTCGTTGGTGTTCCTAAGGTACCACTTTGTTTCCACGAATATATTAATCGGAACACACCCATTGTAAAGTGTATTCTCGTTTCTCGACTACTTCGTGTAAATACAAGATCTTTGTAGCTACTCTATTATTTATTCAATTTCTATTATGATAATGCTGTTAATTCAATTATGTTACTATTCATTACTAGTTACTTTTACTTTCAGGTCATGCAGGTATTTCGACTATCCTCTTTTGCTTACATTGGCCTGAGATACTGTCGTCCGTCAACCCTTAATTTGCTCCGTTTTAAAAGTTCCGATGTGCGTTTACCTGCGCATATCAACCCCTTACCGGCTTTCCCCCATATTCTCAAGGAGAATCAGATACCCGAAGAAGACCGGCAAAAAATTGAAAAAGAAGTAGAAGAAATGACTAGGGTAATTATCCAGTTTGTTCTTAAGTAACTTTCAGTTCTGGGCTCCCACCGGTTACCATGAAACTGATCCTGTTGAAGACCATTATCGTTATAACTTGTTCGGTATATTATTATTCTCTGTCGCGCTTTTCGGAATAGGACTATTTTTATGGTATTTCCCAGACAGAGAGTAAGTCTCAGCTTTTAAATTTATGTGCTAACAATATTGAAAGTTTCATATTTTTTATTGCGACACATACAAACGAATCTATATAATCATAAATTAGTTCTCGTCTAAGTTATCTGCTTTTTAGTCTATTTTGTGTACAATTGATTCGAGCATCGTTTGCTTATTGTTTCGATGCACGCTGTCTCACATCAATGTTCAGTTTAATTCGCGCATCACAATCATTTATACTAAATTCTCTTCACTATGTTATATTCAGTCGGTTATTTCCGCTTAACTGGCTCCCGTGTGATCTCCTTTCAACGATCAACAATATTTAATTCTTTTTCCTCGATTGGATTGTAGTGTATAGGTCATAGAGAACCCAACGAGTAGAGATTAAGAATATCCTAGATTTGGGCTTTAAACGGCTTGTTGATACAGTATATTGCTATCATCGTTGACACCATTACACCTGTATCAAGCATCAAGTGCTTAACTGCCATACAGCCATGACAGTAAAATATTCTAAAAGAAATGGGAAGGGTGGGGCCTAAAAAGCTATTGAACCTATAAAAACTAGATACAGACGCACTTGGATGAGGTGTCTACACCTCGAATCAAACGTGTATTCAAGCAAGTGTTGTGAACAATTAGAGCGACATCAGTATGACAGCTTCCTTGCGGATTTCACTGTCACGCATCATAACAAGCTTTCCTCGCCACTTCACTTGACAAAAGACAAAATTATTCAAATACCACGAAGATGTCTACAACAAGACCGCCACTGAACACGATTTTGGGTCATATCGCTAAGCGTAAAAAGCCACTGTGAATTTTCATCTTTTGGATCCCAACCCGGAAGTCGGATCGCACCAACCGCAGCTAGTTTAACAATCAAAGTCTTCGTCTGGTCACCCTTACAACGACGCCATTCCGCGTTTGGAAAACGATTATTTCCCATTCCCAATACGTTGTCTAACCAGCAAAGTCTATTCACGTTAACTTCTTTTTCGATGTCTACGTCGATGCCAAAGATTCTATTGCATATAGTTGCGTTACGTATCCGATGCTGCCAAGTAACTCCAGTGATTGTGCGGATTATAGAGAACCCAACGAGTAGAGAGTAAGAATATCCGAGATTTGGGCTTTAAACAACTTGTGGATACAGTAAGGGGAAAGGGACGCTTTTATATATGTTCACGAGTTTATAATATAAAAAGACAGCGCGATTTTACATCTATTTACTCTACATAATTCTCCTCCTGCCTGGGTCAGTGGCTACCAAGGCCGAAGGAGTTCCCAAACTCCTGGCGTTGATAAGAAGCCCCATTACTATTGTCCAGCTACGGTCGCCTTCCGATATATCCGTCGTTACCAGATGGCTACTGAACTTTTGATCAGCAAAGACACCACATCGCGACACAACACAATGCATGAAAATGGGTTTATTACTCAAATATCAAACAATCATACGTGGACATTACTTATATACAAATTCAACGTACACCTTTAATCTGTCTCCTCTGGTTGTTACTTCGTTCTGATTTGGCAGGCGATTTCGTTCCTCCTGGTTTCCTTCGTGTTCCTATCGAGAATTTCAGCCTCGTAGGGTGTGGATCCATTACGTATTCACTCTCCGTTAGACATCTAAACAACGCTATACTTTTAGACAGCCTGCTGTTGTGATATTACTTGATTTCGAAGATACCTTTTTTTCTGTCGATGGTACATCGTTCTTCGATATCATATAGCATAATCATCATCACCATAGACAACATTACATCAGTAAGAAATGCCTGACTACCAAACAACTATGATAAAATCCTAAAAAATGTAGAATGTCTGTTTCTTCGATGCCACTGAACCTGTAGAAGATAAAGTACAGGCACAAAAACCAAGCACACTTTGAATCGAACGCGGTGAGCGCATAGAGCGACGTCAGCGCAACTACTTGTGGTTTTCACTGTCCTATAACATATCAAACTTTCCTCGCCGCGCAACTTGACGCCATACAAGATTCATCAAAATCTCCTAGAGGACGCCTAAACAAAACCACCACTGAAGATTATTTTGAGCTATATCACTGAAAGTAAGAAACCACTGTGAATACGGATCCCAACTGGGATGACGGGTTTTTTCAACTACAGTTAGTTTACCTGTCAATGACTTCATCTGCTTGAACCAAATCAAAGTCTGACCACCCTTCGAACGACCCCGTTTCTTAAGCACGTAAACATTTCTGAACCAGCTGTTTATTTTGTTGAGTGCATATGTGTACACAATAACAGCTAGCTTCCTACGCTCAATGTCATACGACAAATTCTGATTTGCCTGTTTGGGACCATTTTAATTGGCAATCAAAGCATCTAATGTAGATCTATTAAAAACTTCCATTCAGCTAGGCCTTGATTTAAACTATTTAGTTCTTCTTTACCATTATACTGATCTTCTAACTTAGATACTGGTATTTTAGCTTCTTTTGGAATTTCATTTGCACCTATTAAGTTCAAAGTGTACCAACGCTTGCTATCGACGAACCTGTGGCTGTATACTGCTGTACAAAACTGATAAAGTATATTTCAATTATGGTAAATCGATTATCATCACTAGCATCATAGGGGGGTTGCCACTGACGCCCAAATGCAGAGTCTGTAAAACGTTTTTCAAAGCTGTTTCGTTGTGTGAGTGTGGATCCTAGTCTCTGTTGTAGTGAGAACTAAAACTCTTTTGCATGTTCGGTACCAAATGTTTCTGCACCGTCGGTCGAGTTTACCGGAAGCATCTGTTTTGAACAGGAAAACCCTCTAAATTAATCGTGAATATTTCAGATAGCAATCAAGTTTTGTGAGCAATGGTCCGTGAGTTTCGGTTTGTAGTCGCGTTCTGGTGTAATAGTCCAAGTGATTACTTTTCATCATGAATGGTGTACATAGATTGGGTTTAGTATTTTCGCTCTTGAACGTTTTTTCTATATAAATCTGATCACTTTTGATCACTACTTTACCGCAACATATCATTGCTGTTCACAGCGACCCACTATAACAATATGAATTCGTTCTTTGTAGGTCTCACATCCTGTTCCACGTTAGAAATGAAACCAATGTTAACTCTTGACCGAATTCATAAGTGTCTATCCATAAATATCTATCTGACTGTATCTTAGCCCACGTGCGTTCTCTGACTGTGCGGCAATTTGTCTGGATCAGCTTGTGATTTCATACATACATCCAAAAATCGGCACTCGTAAATTGTGTAAACTCATATTGTCGAGATGGATGCAGCGATCAGTCTCCTGTTCGTCCGTCTACTTTCCGGGTAATGGAAAGCTCGCTTTTCAACACCTAACTTTAATTGCTAGTCGTTGAACAAGCTATAGAATTTGTTGTGAATCGAACTTTCACTCCCTAAAGCTGATTTTTTAACGAACCTCAGTATTTTCACTCTCAAAATTGGCTTTTTTGTTAATCCGATTCCTACCACCGATGTGTTCTTGCTTTCAGATCCATTGAATGGGCAAATCGTGAGGCGTATCTTGAACTCGAGCGAAGACGTCGCGAGGGATTACCACTTATAGACCCCAATTTAATCCCGCCCGAGCGTGTCCAGTTACCGTCGGAAGCAGAATTGGGACCTAACTTTAAAATCATATTATGATCTAGTCGCCCATCATTATTGTTTTTTCTATACTCATGGATGCTGGCCTTCATCATTTAGTGTTTCTCGTTCTGATTGACTGTGTACAATTTAATATTACTACTTATCGCAAGCTGTTTGCATTGTCTGTTTCCCTTACCAGGGCCGAGATAGATATAAGGAAGAGAAAATTGCAGTGGGGCTCTAAGGTGCTTTCACAGGCAGCTCAGTGTCGTTGGTAAATCAATTTAGCATGGTACATTGTGAGCCCACGAATTGCCATAATTTTGCAGGATAGATGTTATTGAACTAGGAAGATAAGCTTCCATTCCTATAGAAGATCCCACTCAATCGGGGATCTACGCGCAACCGGGCATCAAGTCTTGTTGCATTCGAACCGTCACTTTTCCGGGATTCCGGTTCTGCCCTTTTTTGCTAACACAGGTTGAGGAAAGCGTTTAGATCTATTGGGGAGAATGAGTAATTACTTTAATTTTCAAAAAGAGTGCGATTCCTTTAGCAAATATCGGGGTATCAGTCTCATTTCAGTAGCGCCTAAAATACACGCCTCCAACTCGCTTCCCCGGTTGTGTCAAACGGAAAGTGCGAATCGGTAATGAGCAGTCGGACTAGGTTGTGTAAAGGGAGTCTTTGCACTTCGTCGGTTTCTAACGCAACGCGTTTCGTAGGCTAACTATCACGGTATTCGATTCAATCCGAGAAAGTCTCCTGAGACACGGAATGCGCGAGAAGTATGATTGGATCTTGTAAACATTGAATTGCAAAATCTGTGGCAGGGTTCGCGTATTTGTACAGTTGTCATCCTTGTTCAGTATCTCCAAGGGGTGCCACAGGGCTGCTTTATCTCGCCTTTTCTTTTTAACTTTGTGATCGACGATGTCCTAACCAAAGCTTTAGTCGGTCTGATGAGTGCGGGAGATTAAATTCTGCCGGGTGGGAGGGTTACCTATCTAGAGTTTGTGTATAACATCGCACTTCCAAGACTTGATCCACATTATGTAACAAGCCTTGGACCGCCTGACATTAAAGAATGGAGGTGTGGCATATGCTTTGCACCTAGCGCGCGTAAACGCTTACGCAGGGCTAGAGCGGTTCTATCCCATGTCTCACTACTTGTGGTACCATTTTCGATTTGGTAGATAACTTCATTTATCTTGGATTTTTGCTGGCGTTCGTGTCGAGGACGAGACCTCTGCGCGTACACAAAGCATGTGTGGCATTTTCTAACCTTCGCGATGACGTGGTTTTGCTCAGTACAAAGTTTCTAGTCTACAACACAGTCGTCCACGCATCGCATCTACTTGGTTACTAAAACAAGTCTATCCGAGCAGAAGTTCTCTGTCGACTTTCTGCTTTTGGTGCTATTTGCCTGCGTAAGATTGTTCGCATTCTGTGGCAGCATCGCGTTACTAATATAAATGTCTGCAAACGAGTTTAGGACCAAGAAGCTACGACTGCGAGAAATGTTGATGCTAGCTTGTTTTCAACTGTTAGAAAGTTTTTAGAATGCCTTATCACCGCTTACCTACCGCGCCTTTCTCACCGAGCCTGAAAGGAGATGAGAGAAACAACCGGGCGGTCATTCAATCACGTGGCGCCATGGAATGCGCCAGGCTCATTGGTTGTGTATTCGTTTTCTTGGGTGTTGTCTAAAAGATTCGCATAATAGTTGTTTGGAAGTCTTATGATGCAACACCAATTCAATGACGCCATTGTAGTATATTATGCAGGTCATTTTTTTCCTGTATCAATCTCTCGCGGGATATTTCGAAACACAATCACACGCAGTGAACCTACAAGAACAGCCTGCTTTTACACGCAGTCGAATATTTCACTTGCCAAAGATTGGCGGAGTACTACCTTCCGCTGTATGCTTTTCTATGAGATTTTAGCTCTCGATTCGAACTGTTTAGCCATTTGAATCGCTCTGGAGCATTAAATCGTTAGAATTTGTAATGCACGTTTGTGTTCAACCGTTAACGTAGGAACAGTTATTCCGCAGCTGGTATTTACAAACGTATTGTAAAGTTCTATATATAAAAAATTAGTTAAACGAATATGTCCCACTGAGCCTAGAAAGCTGCTCGGCCTCCAGTTCGTACTTTTGACATCTATCTTCCGTTGATAAATTTCTTTTTTCGTTCAAGTCCGATTTCATTTTTCATAAATGCTCTATTTCTGTTCGGAAAATATTCACTGTTCATCGTTAGAACATGATAATAGTTTGAACAAAAATCCGTATTTGCATTCGTTTCCATCGCTCATCCTACGCTCTTGCACACTTTCGCAATACTTCCATTTTAATTAATTTGACGTTTGCAACTACTTATAAGTACTAGATTGCTCAAAAGATGTGTAAATAGTCGACAAGGTCGTGACACCCGCTTACTCTCCCTTGGCTTACTTCTATTCTGATTCAATTGTTGCTTTATTGTTTACAGATGCTTTACGCATTTATTGAACGGAAAATTTGATCTTTATTTTCTATTGATGGGTGGGATTTGTAGATAAGATGTAGTCTTTTATCTCAATTTCTCAGCGCATATATATATATATATATATATATATTTCAATTAATAATACATATATATATGTGTATTTTATCAATTATTCTTAAACTTCATAAAATTATTTCGATAAAATGAAAATCGTTTCCACCTGGCTTACTCTTTGTGATTTACAAAATGAAACTTAAGGCACGTTTGTTGTTGACTTCCGCGTTTTGTAGTGTTCAAACTCTAACGTCCGAATCGGTACATAGCATTCGGAGGGTGTATTCTGAACTTCTTTGTGTTAAATCGCTGCATTCCAAGCTTTTGGTAGTTGTATGCTCACTGATGTGTCAACAAAATCTGGTTCGTCACTATTGTACCCCCCTCCTCTATAATCTCGTCCGTGCGTAGTGCATGCGAAAGCAAATGGGAAACAAAATCATGAATAAAATCTTAAATACATTATATAACGCAGTGTAAAGAGGTTACACATTTGGATAGAATGTGGATAAAAATTTGAAAAATTTTCTCATCTGTTTCGTTATGGCTTGGTGTGTCATGCTCTGGTAACGCTAGAATTATTTATCTTACCTGTTTCACGTGTTTTTGAAAAATTATTCCTTATTTTGTTGCCAAGCGGTTTGAGCCTTTGTTATGTGTTGGAACAGGTGGTATGACATCACTCAGAATGTGATGCCAATCTACAACGCACAGGGCAGTATCCGTCGATAAGCGTTTCGTACCTGATTGCAGCGAGCTGCTTGTTTTGCTTGTTAAAAAGTGTAGTTTTTCGCTAGCACTCCGTTGTGCTTTGCATTTTCCTTGTCGCGTATTTGGGGCTCTACATGCATAAACATTTACGAGCATCTTTCAGTGTTAGACACTAACAACCTACTCTTATTGCTGTATGGTTCACTATTATAGTGATTGGCTTCCCTTTTGACCGCCAGGTTCAGGTTTTGCTCAAAACATTTTCTATCCAGTGATATGAAACCCTAAGGTCAATCATCACTGATAGCACACGAGGTCTCCACGGTCTAACAGATCCTGACATCAGCAACAAAATGCCGTGTATCAAGCACATCCTGAGCTATTCGAGAACATATATCAGTCCATAAACAAATCTTGAATGACACGAAACCGTGTTTGAATTTCACGGTTCATCGAGAACATACTCGGGAGTAAAGATGTACGGATGTATGATGCTGTGTGCGTCACTAAAGTAGTAATGCACGTTTCAATTGATGAGTCCGTGGTTCAATCATATCACCAGATGCGCATTTGAGAAAATATTTTTCATTTTCAGGTGCTGATAATAGATGGGATCACATCTGCAGTATACTATTACACACAGTGGGTGAAATCATTATCTGTACCGCTTCTTGCTGATAACATCGAACAAACGCACTTTTGTCGGTCTGTTAAGGTAAAAGGAGTTCAACTAAAGCGAAACCGTATCACCCCCTCATGACGTTAAGAGATTCGCGTAGGTCGATGTAATTATAGAATTGAGTTAATAAAGTTATATCTGCTAGCCATGGCCCATGAAAATTCGAGATAGGTTCAATTTTTCTCCTTCCCAGTGTCAGTTCCTGTCAAACTAATACTGTTGTGAAGGGCATATTTCGAAAGGTGCTAAGTGGTCATTTGGTGCTGTTGTGTGGATGAGGCAACGCTTCTGAATCCGGTGCAAATATTGTGCAGTCTCCATGATGTTGCTCCAACACGAGTTTGTGTGATCAAGGTAGCGTGGCGCTGAACATGAACACCCGTTTTTGATACTAGAATATTAACAAGTGAATCAATCTTGGTTGAAGATATGGTAAAATAATTAGATTATGGGAACATCGTGTGTCGTGTCCTGCGCTTTACTGTTGAAAATCGATGCTTTCACGAAAGTTTAGTTCCAGTGTTCGCGATTTGCTAGATTGCAGACCCTATCAAATAGTCAGTTCTTCGAATTCCACAACTACTGTACACGCTCTGTGAGCTTCTCGTTAAAGTCGTTCATTGATACATCTGAATCGATATTGATCCCAATTACAAACGTGGTCGTTCGACTTCCTTTTGAATTGTTTCAGATGGAAGGAAATCGCCTTGAACAAACCAGGTGATGTAGTACCGTGTGTAACGTGCTAATTCTTGTCTAATATTAAATTCTATCAGTATTTAATTGTGCCACCACTAATTAAAATCCATTCTCAATAACAGGTTCTTAATTCTAATGTTGTTAAATCTTCTGGAATGAGCCAACAAAATGGCCAGTATCCGGCTAACGCCCACACAGGCGGTAGTTTAACAACGCTTCTCGCCAGCAAGTGAACAAACATCTCTGTATGCAGCTCATCGTTCCTGCTAAATGCACGTGACTGTCCAATTTTGATACACGCCAGAACGTGTTCGTGGTCACTATCGTTCCAAGCCACGGACGGTCCGTATTGTTTAGCCTGTACTGCACCCGATCGCGTGTATGATTCAGCCAAAGCAAAGATTTTCTCACCACGTGCAGCATTGAGGTCATGAGACCGCACGTGATCAAATTAGAGATGTCGTTTATGCCAGTCATTTTAGCTCAAGTTAGTTGGATTCAAATTACCTCAAGGAAATCCGGTCTAAATGTTCCGAATTGAAGATAGCATATAGAGTGTCCTATCGTTGTTTATACCGTTCTAAACGGCACGCCTTATTTTGCATTGAATGGGACGTGTTTATTAGTCGGGTAGCCCATGTTTGTTCGCATGTTATGGCGAAGAGAATGAGTGGAGTGACGTTAAGTTCAATGTTTTCCGTATACAAATGTATTTTAATATGGGAATTTAGGATCAATGACTCAAAGTTGAGAAGAGTAGTGTTTTGGGCATCGTATCATCAACTATATAATAAATATCTTGAACATATCGTGCATGGATGAACTAACGAATACAGAAATGATTTTGAAAACTGATCTACAGAGAATATTCACCCTACTACGACACAACCGCCTACGCTGGCTGGGTCGTATGTAGAATAGAAAATTGTCTTTTTAAAATGATCTGCTTGGCATATAGGCAGGCAGCCGCACTTGTGGTACAATGACGTGTGCAAAAAAGATTCAAAAGCCCTTAACATTGACTCTATGAGTCGGGAAGCAATTTCTCGTGAGGGCTTACTTTGGAAGCACCGTGTAAATCTCAAAGCTGATACTGCAGGTACTACCCTCAGGTGCTCAGCTAAGATCAAGCAAATGCTGCAGATCGACCGAGTACTGTATATCGCTCTGTGCGCTGCGGGACAGATTGTTCCTCTTGAATCGGACTGTGTAGTCATTTGAAGCGCTGCGAAGCATGAGGTCGTCATGTACACTCATGATCGACATCTATCACCAGGGACCAACAACAACCATCAACAATAAAGAAAGATAAGCCGAATTTCTTATCGGGTTTTATTAGCACAAAGCTTTGCAGGCAATGTGAGTCCCACCCACTAGATGCGGTATTCGGTTGTTGTCGTTATATCTCCGACTATCGCCGGTTCCCATGTTACGCCAGAGTTTGGCGCTAAATTAGGGTTGAGTACAGTTTCCCTGTTAGGTAGAAGAAGAGAAGATAAAACCTTTACTCATTAAAACGAAATTTCACCAAATCAAATTTTTAATACGAATAACGAATATGTAAAAAAAACGTTAAAGTTTAATGTGAAAATTTGAGATTACCAGTCAAATTCAAATCCGAAACAGCTTCGGTTTCGTTTACATAAGTCTCACCCGTTGTGATGGAATTTGACGAAATGTATGCGCTGTGGAATATTGATTAGGGTCTCTCCTGGAATACGTACTTATGTCAACGCGAACCCAGGGTGCACATGGTACTCGAGATAATTTTAGGCAAATAGTTTCTCATAATAAGATGAGTACATAAAGATGTATCTTGTATGTTGTCAAGTAGAGTGATGAGAAAAGTTTGTTATGATGCATGGTGGTGAAAGCCGCAAGGAAACTGTCGTGCTGATGCCGCTCTAGTCGTTCACGAAACTTAATTGAATGCATGTTTGAGTCGATGTATAAGCCCTTCATCATAGTTTATTTGTGCTCGCTCTTTTTATAGATTCCGTGGGATTTTAAATCCTGCCGTTCTCTATCTTTTAGGATTATATGGTGTCATGGTTGTATGGTAGTTACGCTTTCGATACATGCTAACGGCGTAATGCTGACTCATGATGATGATGAGTTGGAGGAGGAGGATGACTGCATAAACATGGTACCAGCAATATCCGTTTTAGTTTCTCAGTTTAAATGTACTCGGTCTATTTAACGATGAAAGAGGGAGTAATTAATTGCGACCGTACACCAGACTTGCTTAAACTGGTCTTGACTCGTATGATAACTATTGTTGCTTTTCTCTGAAGCGATCAAAATTACCGCTTGTGATACACCTACCACATTTTAAGGGTGCATCTTATTTGGCGTAAATCGGATAACCTACAACACAGCGACCTACCATTCTACCACCGGAACTTTTGTTGATGTTTGGTTGCTTGAAACTTCATTCTTCCAGTGATTCAAAGTTGTAATGGTCTAAAAAGCATATAGCTTAACAATAACCATAGGATGGAACACCCTCCATGAATTCGTTCGTTTCTCTCGGACTAAATATTTTCCAGTAATTTAAATTTCCATTATCCCGATAGTCACCGTCTTTCCCGTGTTCCTGTCGCAGTTTATGTGATACCATCTGCTGGGAGGTTTCGTTTTAGAACTATGGTTCGTTTTCAGAATCCCTCCTCTTGTCTGAACATCTTTATCGTAAAACAACAATTGTAAATCAGATTTCAATCACTGCTGTTGTTGTTGTTGTTCTACGTCTCGTCGGAGCCCTCTCATCAATCATCTCATTACAAGATATCCCCATTCAACTAAGTTTAAGACAAAACCGCATGAAGTTTACGATGATGATGATGACTATTATTATTATTATGTTCGTGCGACACTTAGATGACTAGCCTGGTGGTCGGTTTTGTGGTAGTCAGGAAATGGCCAGTGTCACGTCTCATCCACTTCAGCCGATTCCTCATGTCAACAACAGGCGCTAGGGTTACCATGGCCATTAGCTTCACAGCAGGGTTTCCCTTGTCGTTCCACGACTAGTAACGACGTTTTTTAACAAAACAAGTAGGAAGCTGTTCTTAA
Organism: Atriophallophorus winterbourni; assembly: GCA_013407085.1. NCBI lineage: Eukaryota > Metazoa > Platyhelminthes > Trematoda > Plagiorchiida > Microphallidae > Atriophallophorus > Atriophallophorus winterbourni. The sequence continues at coordinate 87,527 of JACCGJ010000605.1, read as the reverse complement.
CCAGAACAGCAGGAATAATTTGTATTTGTTTTTTTCAGATCCTGTTAAGGCTAACCGGCAAAACAGGAAAATAAGGGGAAGTGCAAGGATCCTCCGGTATTAATGAAATGGATATTCACGCAAGCTGCCGTGAGAAAAAAATTTTCTTATTGTTATTAGTTCAAGTAATGTTAGGCTATTCTGCATTTCAGCTTATGAGTAATGTCAATAAGCTGTATAAAAATTACGCCGAGCAATGCCGGTCGCTTTGAGCGCTGTATGGGGACAAATAGCTTATAGCTTCAAAATTACCGTAACATAATTAATATTGGTGTATGCGATCGAAATAAAACATAAGCATGTAATTTCACCCGTAGTTCAGTTGAATACTTACCATGAGCTAATACGTAGGTGCCGTCAAATCGATATGCAACAAATACGTGTCCGAAATTCAAAGGAATAAAAATAATTTCCCCTCGGAATACACGTAGTCACTCAAGTTGCTTCGCAATACCGTACTCAATACTTGACTGTCGGCGCCATTTTTTCTCTGTGCGTATCTGCTTTCTATGGAATGCACTACCGCAAGACGTTGTGAATGCAACAACATTTGATGTTTTTAAAGCAAAACTAGATGCATATATCAAACAACGCCCCATAATCAGCCCTGTGTATTGAATCAATATGAACCCAGACAAGCATGCAACAATGTGTTTTTGATTACATTTTATTTTTTGTAATAGTTTTTATCCAATGGTACATGTAAAGCAATTGCTTTTTTCACCATAAAATCTTGATTCTTGATTCTTGAATAGTTTCGGAGAGAGCCTTCCAAAAGAAACTGACACGTACAGAATAAAAATATCGACGACAGCTAATAGGGGAATGGAGAAATTGTAGTGTCGCCAAATGAATGCGTGTAGGTTGTGACTCACGGTATTCGAAAACATGTTTCAAAGGATGATGTGGATTATGTACTATTTTGTACGCAAATATCACGCCGCCTGCTCTTGACTGCTCACTTTGGAGACACTATGTAATGTGTCATGTCCAACATGGGGAAGAGCAGATAAAGCTCTTGGCTGCTGAACGTAGATCACGCCGCCGGCGTGCAACTGATACCCAACGACCGAGTACTTCTCATCACTGTGAGCGCTGCGGCAGAGATTGTCACTCCCCGAATCGGACTGTTTAGTCGTTCTAAAAGATTCGGAGCATGAAACCATCATGCGCTTGTGATGTACATCCAACCGAACAAGGCGAGCACAACACTCTTAAAGCTTCACTAGAAGGCGTTGGGGAAGCTCAGTTTCTGCAATTGTTCCACGATTCGGACTGTTTGGTTAGCTTAAAACCTGCGGAGATTGAAACCGACACGCAATTTTGGTGCACATTCATTGTCGACATCAACCGATGAAGGGTCACAACAAGTGTGATAAACCCTACACAACACATATCTTTAGTTCAGTGGTCATTAAATCTTTGTTTCCTTAATGTATATATTTTATATGAAACGCCATCAGCGTTCAATTCTCTGAGCCATCATTAGCGTGTTGCATCAAACCATGATAAGGTGTATTGCATATTTTAACGTGGAGGGTGTGCAGCTCAGACTGATCAATAACAGCGTTTCATTAAGCTACAATGCGTCAGGACGATCAGAGTTCCATACAAGTGTTTGTGCTGTTTTGAAAAAAAGAAAAGACGTAGGAAATTTTCATGAGACGATAAGCGGTAGAGTTAGGGATTTTTAAATACTATGCTTTCAATAGGATAATAAGCGAATTAGTCACATTGTGTAAAGCATTTCGCCATACGTCATTTTTAGTTCAACTGAGCTGAACTTTCATCTCACACTGACCACTTCCCCGCAGTAAACATTGATAAACATTATCGGTGCAACGCGAAAAAGATTATCACCATGAGATTCCCCTGATCTGACTAACCGTTCCGTGTTAAGTGACCGCGAACAACATATCCCCTCGTATCAGCCGTGAATTCTCACATTAAAGTGCTCGATCAACACGGATTCGCTCAATTTGCCCCCTTCAGCCTTTTTTCAATACATGTCTTTTGTTTCGAGAAATGGTGTTTACATGAGCACCGAATTGAGAATTTCGTGTTAAAAGTGAGAAAGACTCAGACTGAGATCAAACCAATCATCACACCCATCATGCATTATTTTACGTATGACCGCTTTTTAGGTCAGTGACACTTCATCGCTCTACATATCTGTTACCGAGTTAAATCGTGTTCACAAGATTCAAGATTCAAGAATCGTGTTCACAGCTCGTGTATTGTTTTCCCCTTTTAGCAAGATGTCCCTCTGGATGTTTCGTGTAAGTAAACACTGATTATCAAAACTTAAACAGCATGAATACAAACAGGAAAATTGTATCATTCATAGTAATTTGGTTTTGGCTGACCCAGAACACTGCGGGATGCCACTAAACAGAAAGTTCGGCTCGTTTGTGTGGAGGCTTTGTGGAATGTTTAAATCGATCTGGGGAACACGCATGCATTGGCACGCGTCCAAATAATTGACACTGGATTTGGGTCACCTAGTCGTGTCAAGTTTCGGTTAAATTGGACACCATGGCGCACGTCTCGTGTTCACAATGAATTCCATTGTATTGCATTGTTTGGTGACCGCGGCTAAGGTCACGCCGGCCTGGTGATTAATTGGACTGAACCCGAAGGCAGTAACAAATTTTATTCACGAGAGCGTGTGGGGGGGGCGGTAATTATCAAAACGACAAGTGATCACACGTTTCCAACATGCAGGCCGATTAATTTGGATCCGGTTTAGAGTGTGTTAAACGAACACAGGTAATCGATCATTGATTCGTCGCAAGACGAACGCTCCCGAAACAAAGAATACTGAGTCAGGTGTCTTCTTGTGACCGGAAAACTGCGTTAATGGGGTCAGGACCATTTGTGATTAGAGATCAAATCAATGGTCGACACCGATCAACGCTTGTTGCTTGTAGGTGAACTTGTTTTGGCATAACTGAGCTGATGTGAACAACTTGCGGGGATGCAAACCAGCCGAGTTAAATCAATCAACTCAAACACCGACACTTCGTAAATCGATTTAGAATTTTATACCACCTTTCATGTTTAAAATGAAGCGTGTACATTGTTTCATATAGCATACTTAAAGCCCTTTTAATAGAGACTACAAATTTAGCGCGGTTTAGCTCATTTTTATTGCCAGATGCGTGCATTGAAGTTAGAAAAAGTTAGAAAACGCTGTAAATTTTCAAGCAAGCCGTTCGCTGCACTCACGTTCATCGCGTGCCTGGGTGATACGTTCACATCTTGTATCAATTGGCCCGGTGCTTGGTATTATTCGATGCTTTAACTTATAATGATTGTCATCCTTTCATTATGGAGAAAAGGTCAACATTTCTATATCCGTATTCCAAAACAGTCGGTAGACATATAAGTGCGGAGTTTGAGAGCACTACAATGCATTAGTCGGTAGACAGACTTCTTACGCGTCGAATTTATCCAATTGGTTCCTTGTAACACCAAAAATTCCTCCGTAGTCTCTGTCAAAGTACCGCTGACTTTATAGCAATGTGAAACGTGCTGCATGAGATCACCTTGAGCCTGCGATCTACATACATGGTCAACATAGATCGAAGTAGGACATCGTCAAAAACAACAACAACAACGCAGATCTTAGAATAGAAGAAACCGAATGAGTAGGTCTTAGTTTCCTGCTCCAGTCTGTTTGCCAGCGCATCTTCGTTTGATAATTCTTCACTGAAGTGAAAATTTGGACTCTGATTATTCACGTTTTCATTAAGTACACCATCACTTGGTGTCATATGTCTACGCTCAATATGCGTAGCAGTAAGCTAATGAGTATGATCATTTGTGTGGTCCGAAATGGTAGAAAAAGAAAACGAAAATGGCTTTATTCGTGTACACGATTTTTCCGCAATCAACTTAATTCAACCACACAATAATACTTTTTCAAAAAACGTTATTGGGTATTTATTGACGGAATTTATACTGTCAGTTGCGTCTTCAGATCCAGAGTATCCTTCCATTTAGTAATCAAATAGCAATCTCGGTTAGGGACGAAAGTGTTCCTGAATTTTTTGTGTTTGAATAAGAGACGAGTTTTCAGTTTCGCATAGATGATAACGATTTGCAAGCCATAAGGGTTAGCATTATCGGGCGAAATTACTCTGATCAAACTGTCACTTTCACGGAAGTGTCGATCGACGATCAAATCTCGAATTAAATCCGAAGAGGCACAGCTCGGTCGTGTGATAACCATAATAACTTTTCTAACCAAAAGGAAATTATTTTTAAGAAGACCGGAAAAAATAATGGACGGTGGATAGAGAAAGTGGAGAACGATGCAAAAAAAGCAAAATGACGAACATTTTCAGGCTGGAATGAGAGGGAACAGATGCGAAGGGCATAGAAAGATAGCAGGTGATTTTTCGAATGTTGAACTGTCACATGATCAGTTCAGTTGAGGTTGTGGGATGACGTAACGCCAAGATATTTGAAACAACTGAATCTGCTGAACTCAAAGCCATTGGAAGAAACCCGATGAATTTCTTGCAGCAGGATTTGACATCACTAGCCAACCAATTTGGAGATGACTATTTCTTCACATTTTTAAGGATTTAAGGATAACCCGAGTGAGGGTAAAAATCTTATTGGACTTTGAGGGGCTCCAGGCTGGATTTAAATATCTTTTACGGAGGTAGTTAGGCTCCTGATGCATTCAGTGTGTGTTGTAAAATATTGTAGTCAACTCTTGGGGGCTATCAGCAATTAAACATTGCCATGGGCAAGTTTGAGAACATCTAACTTCTGCCAGTGTTTCTGTCAGACAAACCACGTGTACGATTAATAGGAAGCTTTAATCTCAATGGGTTTCTTCCATGAATTTAATACGAGCTACATTCCTGTAGGATTGATTGAAATTCTGTTTGAAAAATGCCTTTTTTGCTTCGACCATGTCAATTTATAGTTGCCCTTCATTGAACTTTTTGAGACGTACTTTGTTGCTGCCTAGTCAAGCAGAAACACATCCGTATCTGGTCAACTTAAATGGATTAGTGAAAAGCACTGGATCGACCCCCACTGGGAAATTAGACTCGTGAAAAACAAAGTCTCATAGTAGGCCTACACACATGCGTCCGATGAGACAGCTGAAAATCACATGTGTCAAAGATAATCAATGGATTGGGAAATGATTGAGACAGCTCAATGCAGTGGCCCGGAATCTCTTCTGGACGTATTGATTTCGTTTATCCTGGAAAAAATAAAATGGTCTTTAAAAAATATTAAATGTTGATGGCGACGATTAGGAGTTATCGTGTCTCTCGTTTGGGAATCTTGTTATTCCAGTCTCGATTTGGTTTGCAGCTTCCACTCCACTAATGATAACGCTACATTCTGTGTTACTACTCATGCTTTTTTAAAGTGGTTTTCCTCAGATTCCTAATCAAAATACATTGTTCCTTCTTAAACAGCGAAGGGCCGATATCGCATTTAATTTCTCCAACTATCCACATTATTCTTAAATATTATCGACGAGAAACTTTTATCAATGTTTCCTAGATGAATGCACAGTATCGTATTATATACAAATGTCTTACACGGGAAAAATAGAGCGCTACGATTTGGGTTCGCGTTTCTCGACCTGAATGAGGCACATCATATGACTATTTGAACAGGATTTCTGGTAAAACCTAAATCGGGTGAGTGAAATTTAGTAGGAAATTCGTGACGAATGTGGCACCACCTTAAACAGACCGGTTATTGTTCGACTCCCTGTGTGTCTCCTCCGAGATGATGTGCAAGATAAATTGGATTCACATGTGTTCTGTGTCGCACATGGATACAATCTGCTGTGGTGTTAATACTTTTACTATCCTGCCTCCTGCGCCGAGGACTGAACATTTTGTTTAATTGCTGGCTTGTTCATCTCATAACTTGGGGGTCAATATTTAGCCAGATTAAGCGCAATATCAACCTATTATCAACAACACATTTTAGTGCGTTCAACCATTAATCAATTTGCAAACGACTTCCTTGAACGCGGTGATTATCCAGCTGTTTCAAATGGATTCCCAAAACGTCGGTTCGACAAAAGGCTGAATTGTGTTAGTGCCAGCTCCCAGCACGATAACAAATAGTTCGTAGTATCCCGGTGCAAAATAAGCGGTCCAAAAATTGGATCCAATCAGAAGCACATTCAACTATGTATGCTTTACGTTTTTTTTATTAAATCTTTGCTCGCGGATAGAAAATTTTGTGCAAACATTACTGGTTTACTGTTGGTTGCCAAGCCAACCTGGTCGACTAACCAGCCTTGTCATTATTACGGGTTGACTGAGCACAATCAAACGCTCAAACATCTCTTGCGTGTTTTTCAATTGTCACGCGCCAATGAAGAAGTTGTTACCACGTAGGGTTTGATTACTTGGATTATTCACACGGAAGTGGAGTTGTTTTGCTGACGTTGGTAAGGAACGTAATTAGTCGAGTGGGTTACACGCGAATCGATGTAAGTGCTTACGAAGCTCGCAGTCTTAGGTCTGGTTTGTGTTCGGGGTGGGGTCTCGAGTAATTAGCACCCACTTCGCATTTGGATTGGGTTTAATGGCTACCTTTAAATGAGACCATTGAAACAGACGCACGGAGAAATTGACACATTCTTCAGACTCGCGTTCTATTAAGAAATAGGTGTATGACGTAACTATCACATATTCAGCCTAGGAAAGTTTGGTTCTGAGTATGCAAACAAAGAGACATCATATGTCAGCTAGTTAAAGCTATAGTCAGTATGCAATCTTCAAAAGAGCATGAAATTTATTGTGGTCCTCATATCCTCCGCACTGACACTTCACAACAGATTTCTGGCTGTTTGCAGTCTTGCGCGCTTGACCGGGAATAGCGTTGTGATTCTGTCCTTGAACATCGTGGTTCGTTATAAGAACTCTATTTAATAGTGGCTTTCGTGTATAACATTGATACGGAATTTCTTTAACCATTCACCTAGTGGAGTGAATAAGCCGGCTGGCCGAATTGGTTTGTTATCTTCGGATCAAGTAGGGGATAGCTGGTCTATTAATGTAGCGGCACTGATTTCTGCTGTTTCGGAAATAATCACATGAACTTTTCTGACCTCAATGTATTGTGATGCTCATATCCCCGAAACATAACTATGCTTATCACGTGTTCACAGTTTCAAAGCTGACTGAGTGTGATCTTGTTGTCAATAACGGAGGTCAGCATACGCAGATACACCACTTTTTGGAGTGTGGGTAAGGGGGGTCATTTATAATCGTCTTGAGCGCTTGACCTGGGATCATTCCACTATTCTTTATTTGAACAAAACATGGTTCTCTTTTTACCAAGCGTATTTAGCAGCGGCCTTAATGCTTACATTTGCTTTTTCTGAACCCCTTTCATTTACTTATAAACCGTAGTAACATTTTGCTACGAGTACACTCGGAACGCTCAATCGTCTTGAAACGGATGAAAACATTATCCGGATGTTGTTGAGTGATCGAAACTATTGTCTGATTGTAATATTTTTACACTGTCATTGTTTTGCTCCAGTCAGCCATGCCGTGAGAGACAAATGTCCGTGGAATCTGTCTGTGGTTGTCTAGATAGACCGTTTGATATACAAAACATTGCAGATTAATCCCATTCAAATGTGTTGACGCGTGTTTTCGTGTTGTGGTGGATATTGTTCTTTCACTTTGAATATATAAATCTCCTTCTCAAATGACCCGGTGCTATGATTCAAGCGGTGCAAGGTCTGACATGTTTAAAACAGCTCGCTTTGCAGCATTGAATGTCGATTTCAGCCGAGTCCTAAATTTCTGTTTGAGTAAACAGCGACTCGAAACACCTTTCACCGTTGTTCAAGATACGCTATTGTTATGTGTGGAGCGTAGAATTTTCGTGTACAATATCCTGTGGTTTACTTTTCAAGCTTGTCGCTCTTTTACCACCATATACTATTGACTATTGACTCACCTATAACTCTTGAGCGCCATGCCTGTTTGAAACTGGAATTACGTTTTCGCTATTTAATTTAGCTTAATTTAACCGAAACTATGTTACTCGATTTTAAATTCAAATTTCACCTACCGACATTCACCTGAAACCCGTGCGATTTGATTTTGCCATGTAGAAATGTTTTTTCGGATCTCGGTTTTAGTCGCCCATGACTCACTGTGAATCAAGGAGCGTTATCAGCGTAACTTCCTAGAAATTCTGTTTTAAAAAGCCGGTAGTTAGTACCATCGTCAGGTATACACACGCTGTAAAAATGTGCAATCCTTCCGAAGTTACCGTTACTTGCGTCCATAAATGTTCTTAGTGTTGCGTATACCCCATACTCATTTAGCGGTAACGCCGAATTACAGTGCTAACTACGCATGTTAAAACTGCTGAAAGGCTTTAATATGTTTGCTGATCACATCAGCGCTAACGTCCACAGATTCGCTGGTCGGTTCTTTATAGTTTAAGTAACAAAACTGACTAAAATAAGCCGTTTTCAGCGAAAGTTGACACATGAAACTTCCACCGAATTCATTGTGATCCTAATACATTTTTCGATCCCAATGATAATTGATTAGGTAGTTTTGCTAGTAAGGTTAATTGTAAGCCTAGTATCAGTTATGAAAGATGGATAAGAGTGAGTGCAAATATTGATGTTTATTTGAACACCAATCATTATGATTAAATCACGGAGCTAATAGATCTGGTAGACCATGGGCACACCTACGATTATATCAAGGACTTTTGCGCGCTCAAAACATTTTAAAAAGCGAAATTCCTTTCTGTCAATTAGGCAGCAAAAGATAAACATGGAGATACAATTGAACTTATGAGGAATTGGTGCAAGGCGAGATTCCAAGTTATGAAGGGTGTACGCACCCAAATGATTGCCGGCCAGTTCGACGAGTTTCTGAGTTATTCCACCCATTAAATGCATTGACAATAAATTAAACGGAGTATTATCGTTCTTATTCCTACCGTGAATTTCGTACCTTATGTAAATATAGTTACTACCACATATTGCTTGCCTTCCTTGCAATTCGCTCGATCCAATAACTTTTAAATAATTTACAATTCATCGCGATTAACGCTCATCAATCGCATCCAATTTGACACACCCCACACCGTGTTAATTGTGATGTTTGTACGTTGTTCGTTTTGATAAATTAGCCACGTCCGATTTTACTCGGGGTCGGTGCTTATCTGTAGATAATTCTAAATCACAAAACAATTTAACTACGAATGAATGGGTGGACAGACAAATGAATGGACGGAAGGGTGGGTGGATGGATGGATGGACGATCAACCGACAGCAGGTACAAGACAGGATCAAATTAGTTGTTCATTTTAAAAGACCATCCCATGTTGTACAAGGGCCGCAAAATATCAATGGGTTGGGGGGATGGGTTCGTAGAACGCAGCTGAAAGTTGTTTCAAAGCACGGTTCGAATTCCCATGCCGTTTAATTGTTGTTTTTTTAGCTGCAACGCGAATTTCTGTCTGAGTTTGATTATATGTACATGTTGAACTAAAACAACACAACTACCCGTATAATAATCGCCTTCCCCACTTTCAAATGAATTTTATCCCATAATTTGCACTTGGTAAATATTCTCATCAAAAAAGATGGCGGCAGAACTTGTTAAAAATTCTGCGTAAAATGACGAAAATTTCCGGTTTAAATTTATAGTGATCCGAGACTTGGATCGCGATTATCATCGATTAGTTTTTCACCTTGGTTGAAGTGAGAGCTGAAACATGCTAAGATGAAACTTTATGGCTAATCACTCAAATTTCGTCCAATGTCAGCATGGTAACAATTATTTCACCAGTGTACAAATTTCCGCCAAGTTAAATGGAATAGTATTCAAGCAAATACACCTGTGTGAGACGACCACAGAAATCGATTACAGCCGATATTCATTCCCATGTACTATTGTTCTTCAAACATTTAAATCAAAACAGGAGCAGCACAATTTACCAACATTCAAATCATCCGGGTAAATGGTCCTCGGGAGCGATATGTCTCGACAAAAGGGAATCCCTGGCGTTGAAGAGTAGAGCACGGATGCATAGCTTGACAGGTAGCACTTGCGAAATGCATCAAACCATCCACCGAGATTGACAGTCGAATGGATTGTCTTCAACCAGACATACAATGATGTGCAACAAAAGTTCCGTCCAATTAGAACCGATCAATGTAACACAGTTGGGTTTCGATTGCTATTTGTAACAGCCTCAGCCACGGTGACCATGTTGATTTAAGTGGTTTACTGCGGGCAGCAGAGTGTTGAACATTTTAAAGAAAATGCACAATGCTGTTCCGAGACAATGGTTAATTTGAATGAATGATCAATGATACTGTAAAATTACACAAATATACATGTAGTTAGCTATTACACTTGAAATTTTCAAATTTTTCCATTGCAGGCCGATCGCCGTGCCTGGATAATCGATCTTGGCACGTAAGACCTTGAGACTTGACAGACCACTAGTGTCCGCCAAGCGAGTCACGTGATAAGTTACAGTCATTTTTTTCAAGTGCACGCAGTTTGTTGAGTAGATTGAACAAACTACCCGCGGCTTGATGTCTGTCGCCTGGTCGTACTAATCCTAGCTTGACTGGATTCTGAACTGTGAACCGATCCGAAGGTTTACAGAATTGCAACTACATTGACTGAAACGAAACAATGGGACCAACTGACATTATTTTTGGCTGTCATTATTATTAGTTTAGCATTCTGAAGAACACCGTTCCTGTAGAATTACCGTAATCGATTTGAATTGAATTAAAACACTAGCGATTGTATATATTTAATAGTATATGATGCAGCCCATAGTTGATACTAAGCGAATATTTTACTATAGCTTATTAAGCGAGTTAGGAAGAACTTGCTCTTGACAGTCACATTCAAGATTTATGGTTGAAAAAGCAATTAACTTTACAATAACCATAGAGTGGAACTATAGGTACAAATGTATGTATATGTATAAATAAATAAAAAATCAATGGGACGATGATAGTATATTAATAGTTGGTAGCAAAATTCGGATTAGCCCTCATATAATCGTCAAGTTTCGATTTGAATATAAATAATCTGTTTGAGCTTTCCAAATCGGCAGGTAGGGAATTCCAAACAAACCACACACGCACCGAATTAAAATACCTGGGGCAGTTCCGTTTGGAAAGTGGTATTTCCAACTTGCAATCATGGTCACGGCTGTTACTGGAAGTTCTAAGATGGAATAATAGGTCAGTGCGAGGCGTCATCTTTAAATTCGGGAAGAGCAGAAACTGCTCACGGTTGCTGTTCGTGGATCGCGCCGTCAGCGTGTAACTGACATCGATCGACCGAGTACTGCCTATCACTATGACCACTTCTGGGAGATTGATCCTCTCGCGTCGGACTGTTTAGTCCCTTGAAACACTGTAGAACATGAGCTCCTCGTTTGCTTGCACTGTACATACAAGGTAGACATCGACCGAACCTGGACAACTACCACATGAATCGCCCACATACTTGAGACCATTTATTTGGTTTAGATGCCAATTACCGGCGAAATCTTCACTTACATTTGCAGCAACGAAGCAATGAAATTTTGTTCACCCATAAACTGCAACTACATAAGAATGACATTTGATTCGGTGTCAAACATTTTCCAAACCTTGCAGCACCACCGAACGTTGCTTAAAATTATTCCCTTAAAAACATGATTGTCTTACTTAGTGCATGCTTTTTTTATTTTTACAGCATTTGTTTAACGTTTACTCATAGGTTAGTTCAGAAAAGTAGCTTACTTGGAGCCTATAATTAACCATTTAAATCCCTGCGTTTTCTGATGCTGTTGAAAGTTAATTGTTTTTATTTATCTCAATGTCGTGTGTGATTGAACTAATTCATTATCAGTTCCCCGTTGACACGTTAAAGGACGATTGATTTGTGTAAGCATACTTAATGAGGCCCAAAATGACGATTAACGTTCACAAAGATGCTAATGGTTGAAACACGAAACGGCGGACATTTCGGTTCGCGTTTAGAATGTCACGCTGAACAACATTTTTCCACGACCTTTCACAGACTGTTCCCTCACATGTCACTTGGCTTTGCATCTCACGTTAACTTTGGACCTTACTGACTGACTAAGGCACGGTTCAGGCATTTGGACAGCTCAATCTGATAAGATACCGGGCTCTCCGTGGAAATCACGACGTGTCGTACTGATGGCAGTCCCCTTCCTAGACATTAGTGAAATACCTTCAAGTTGTTTATCAGTTTCGGCACGAACAACAACAGGAGTGGGTTGTTTGACGTGACCTCACGCGTTCCCAGTGCGATGGTGAACGTGTATTTATCGATATGTTCAACTGAACACTGGCCGAATTTGAAATGTGGTCAAATACAGAAACTCTATGAGACGATTTGCACGGTGCAAATTCACTTAGAACAATTTAGTTATGCTCAATTTTACGCCACTAAAGCATCTACGTCTTATTTGCGTTCGTTTCTTTCGCATAAAGATCTGAAGGAAAATAAAGTTTATTATATATTGGAGAGCATGTTAGAATTCATACCGGCAATCAGCTATGGGACAAATCAGGTTAAATTTTTCTTGCAATAATATTATTATCATTAGTAGATTTACGATGACCAAATCTATCAATCGAACAACCAAAAAGCTACCCAATCACTTCAGTGGCGTCCAATGTGGATGCAGGTTTAGCAGAATAAAAGTCACGTAATTCGGCTGGAATATCGATTTCAACGACTGAAAACAACCTGTGCCTCGTCAACGCTCACATCCTACCCACTTAAACCTCAGTTCCGTTCTCGATTCATCAATAGATGTTAAATTACACATCATTAAATCAATGCAAAATCACATTGGCCTAGAGAATTTGGCGATCGAGTTTCGATCGAATGGCCCATGTTCGATATCCTCCGCAGATTCACGTTTCTAAAGATATATCTAAACCACCACCTTAAACTTACTGCATATCATGTTTGGATTCGTGCTGAAGATACCGGAGATAACCACCAGGCTCCAGGGACTGATACGTAATGAAAACAATAACAATGTATCACTATCACATTAAAGTTTAGTCGAAACACTCACGAGAAGGGTGTTTCATTCTGTGCTTGACTGAGTGGATGGTTCTGTGGTATGGTCACATGATGTTGTTCATTGAATTTATTGCCGCCCTGATGGTTTAATAAAAACTTGTCCGAACTCGTTCGCCAGTGTTGTTCTTCACGTTTGTTTATAGCATTCATCAAATTAACCGTGCTAAGGCTTGTCACCGTGACCAACTCGTGGAATAGTGTCTACGCGCATCACAAGCTCGGTCGAGATTTATACGTGTCCCGTTCCGAAAGCAGGAACAAATAAAGGATCGTTTACTAGTACGGTAGCGTTGATGCTGTAAATGATGGGCATTGAAGTATCGGTCGGACGCAGCACTACATGTCATGCCCTGGATGCTTGAAGGTCACTGTGATAACAATCTCACAGTTTTTATCCATTTGCAGTTCGAACGTACGTCGGACAAAAAGTTGCAAAGAATCGATAGATTGAATTTTTCGCAATGATGCTGATTTAAAATACCCCGATGAAGTTGGTGTGTACATCCGAAATTTTGGATGAGGGCGTCTTAAAACTTGTTCAACACATGCGGTTGGCTAAGTAAAGCTGGGTTGCCGTTTGAATTTGCAAATACTTCGATTTTATTAGCATAACACTTGAATACTAGTGTTCGTTTTTGACCTGATCGGGATTGATTGATTTTAAAATCGATCAAAGACATACTGTTTTTCATTGATCGCACATTCACGTTGGATCAATGTTGAATAAGCTGGGAATTAGACTGATCCTACCGTTCCGCACTAATGCAAAATACAAAACTAGTCACGGAATTTCAAAGATTTGGAAGAAGTGGAGATAATTGAACTCTTTACTAACTGCGACTGTTTGCTTTTTTAACTATTTGTTTTGAATGCTCTCCCTCAGACCAGATTGTGTTCAATCGCCATATCGTGCCCAGTGCGTCTGGTTGGTGGTGAAGTTGAAACATCCTGGAAAAGATTGGAGATGGTTCATTACATACATTTTTTATGTATACAGCCTATTTATTGTATTAAAACACATGATCAAAAACGTGCATATTGCCTATCGTATATCATTTGTTGAGTAGTGTGCGAAAAAGTTTTTTATCTATAAATATAAACTAAAAATAGCATTCTTAAGAAAATTATAGGGCTCTTCGATGGTTCTACTCTTAATTGCGACGGTGACGCTTATGATTTTGTTAGTTGCTAAATGTGAAATTTTATATTGCCGGTAAATAGTATGAACTACTGAGATATGAGGGAGGCTGCTCGAATCCGATATTTTACTGGAAAATCAAAGATCCCTCCTTGAGCACCAAATGAGAAAGATTTGGTTCCATATCGAGCCTACGAGCAAACTCAACACTATCATTCGCGCAACTAGGTACTCTCTCTCTCTCGAGGTCGATTCTGAGCTGTGTGGTTCCATTCTATTGAAATCGGATATCAGTACCAATTTGTGACAGTCTGACGGCTTGATAAAAACCTCAAATTTACCCTATGAATGTCAATTCTTCGGGGTTGGCATGATTCAATGTTTATGACAAAAAATATTTCATTCAGCGAATAACCACATTCACGTTAGTCTTGAGCTAGAATCGAATATGCCTTCGCGGTGGATTAGCGAACGACCTCACTAAAACTTGGAAAATTTGTCTTTTCACATTTATCAATTACAATGTTCTAGTAATTTACAAAGTAAATGGAATCCCCAATTAAATGCCAGGAGTGCGTTTACCTCGCCGAAGGGAGTAATTCTGCAGAGAATTTGTCAAATTTTATAAAACTCTATTAAACGTTAGTCGCTCCCGCATTTTGTCAATTAAATCATGGAATTTCCATTGAACCTGGTGCTATTGTTACATCAAATTTCTAGGCTGGTTTAGCCTCACAATCTTTCACTAAAAATTCGGCGTTTGTAGCCATTAGCACCGAATTCGAATGTTGTAAACTTTGACGGGAATTTCGCCCTCGAAAATGTCACGCCTCGTGGGGAATTAATTTAAATGCCCACACGTTCATCAACTTCCGATCCTGAAACTGCTTCGTATCGATCACAATTCACAAAGGCAAACTAATCACTCATGTTCCCGATTTTGGACATGGCCCGTTAACAAATCGCCGCACAAAAATCATGCAAGTAGCCCTATGGTTACGTCACCGCGGAAACGGGCTCGTTGTCGCAATGATTACGTCATCACTATTACGGCCAGATTTCGGGCAAGTCAATCGTTCACATCGGCGGGGGGTTGAATTGCCGTAGTGTCCGAGATGCTATTTTGTTGCTAGGCTCTTTGAAGATAACGATTTATGGAATGTGAACACTACTCGTGCTAGATTTAAAAAGTGTTAACATTTGAGAACAAAGAAACACGACTGACTTAATTAACTCATGTCTCTGCACAATAAACTCAAAGTTAAATGTAAGTTTCCAACTCGCCCCTCTTATTGGCTTGATGGCAATGTGGAATCTAGGGATTGCACTTAAGTACTAAGATATAATTGGCACTAAACTAACCCGTGATTTATGATCAAAATGTAAAGTAGCCCATGATATCATTTGCAAAACCAAAACAAGAATATGGGCAATATAAATATAACTAGCAATACAAACTAATTACATCGGAATCAAACTTGAGTTTGTCAGAATTCAACATTCCAAATAGCCAAGAAAGACGTATACAATGCACAATATCATGTAGCGTGAACAGTCACGTGACAGATAGATCGATGGATATCACAGTAGCGCTCCGTGGAAGTTTGAACATTCGCGGCATCACTCAGAACCGTTGGAAGATATCTCACGGAGACTATCCATTCGCGTGGGTAAGAAACGTCTGCGTTCGATTGCGGAGGAACTGAGAACTTTGGTCAAACGATTTCCGGTTGAGCGCAAATTGTGTACGGATGGTGGAAGTGGTTTTCGTCTTCGCCAAAATTTGAATGCATCAGACATGGGCATGTTTCGTTTGGCCTCGGTGGAAATACTTTGACCAGCATCCACGGAAGACATGGCACGAATTAGGCTTGTTCGTGCACGAGATGTTCGATCCAGCGCCGGTCGGACAGGAGTGGAATCGACTTTGACATCGTTGTCCAGTCGGGAGGATTTGGAAATCTGGAATTCGGAGAATGAGCAAACAATTATCTTATGAATTCATCATAGCTACTTTAATGCTAAACTAATGGCAACACTTAGTAGTTTCATCTTGTGGATATGTCTAAAACAATAAACCGTCCTTCTCAAAGGATCGATGGGTATCAGAAAACAGAATATCTAAATACATGCACATTTCACGCTCTTGTTTACTTCGTCATGAATTAAAACGGAAAGTTTACTTTTATTAGCAAATCGATTTGTAATGCCAAACTCACCGGTTCAACGGAAGTCGGAAGGCGGTTTCCTGGTAGACAATACGTCTTCTTGGCGACCGCCCCGGTATATCCAAACTCATACGAATTCGGACTGTCCCGCTGATTGTTCGGTTGAGTCGAGGCAGCAATCGGGGATAGACCAAAACGACTTCGCAGACGATTCTTCACTGCCAAGTAGACCACGCCGGGCAAATCATGCAATCGATCGGCCACACGGATCAAGTTGGTCAAAGTGTCTATCCGCCATAGCAACGGGTTTCGCTCACGGTCCGCACTGGTCAATTGTTCTGGTGTACTTGATTCCGATGGTGAACCGAACACCGCAACAGCAGCACAACGGGCTAGACACTCCGCGGGCATTCGAGATGATTCACTGGAACAAGTTACCTTTTGGAAGAGTTGAAGAAGGCTCAACAAAAGTGAGCGTTCCGGAGCGGGGAGAAGAAATTGCAAAACGATTCGGTAGGCGAGAAGTTGTTGTGCGTGGCATAGGATGCGTTTCCAGTCCTCGGAAAAATCGGATGATTCGTCATTCGGGACGAAGCTGTACTGTAGACGAGTAGCCATGAAGCAAAGTTCAGCAGCTTGTTCGTGGATTAGACCATTCGATTTTGAAGAGTTAACGGCGTCGTCTGAAAGGAATTGCATGGCGTGTTTGCTGGAACTCAGCGAGCAGTTGCTTAGACAACGTAGTAACAAGCTGGCCAAGTCATGGGGGGAATAGGACTCCAGGATGATGTACAGACCCCATTCGTCCGCCGGTGAAAACGAGGGTGCGTCGGGGGTGGGTTGTGGGAAGCGATAGTACGATGAACACACATACTCGCGTAGCTGGGTCCACAGTTCTCGGATTCTTTGTGAACTGCCCGGAATTCGAAATATTCCCTCGGTTAGACAAATAGCTACAACGAAAAAGAAGAAGCGTTAATCACAGATGATAGAAATATCATGAAGGGATAGTAAACAGTCACCGAATAACACTTACCGGGGCTTTGCAACATGTAGTTGATCAGGAAACGACAAATCATGCTGTTTAAATTATCGCACATTTCCTTGTTACTGCGAGAACCGATACGTGGGGAACAGTTCCATGTGTTTGAGCCCAAAGGCGTAGAGCAATGTCCAACTGACATGGCTGCAAGTGAGAGCATGATAAATGCAAGAAGTTAAACACCTTTCTATTTGTTTAATCAAAGCAATGTTGCAGAATATTTAGGCGAATACATATTTATCGGTTCGGGATAAACAGTGAATAAATCATTATTTTTACTGTTTTACAGAAAAAAAGTATTTCCTATAGAATCGCATAAGCTTGAAGCAATTATGATTTCCTTGGGGAGATTATCGCGATAAACAAGATCGAAAATTAAGAGAAAATAGTAAACTAACCGTTGTGCCTGATGATCGTCGAGAACTCAGCTGTACGCTCGCAGTTTTCTTGGGGCAACGTGCGAGGTTTCGACGGTAAAATTTGTTTGAGCAAGCATTTAGCTGATAGCGATTTAAACTTGGCCAGGCCTTGTTGTGATGGCGTCAAAGGTTGCCCGTTTTTTGTCCGATCTTTTGCGATAATTGGGGAGCAGAACTGTGGAGAAAATATATCTGTCGAATCGTTAGCCGTAGCGAACACTAGAGGATCGACGTCGTTTGATTTCGCGCGAGAATTCGATAGACGGTCACAAAGGGAGGCGAGTGAACTGGCACGTGTCAAGAGCCGCGACTGCAAGGGCCAATCATCGTCAAAGTAATCGTGCGTGAGCTCCAGGAACGAGGCCAGAATATGATGACATATTCTCAAAAAGGCAACCGGTTGAGACTGTTGGAAAAGGCTGATTAGGTGCCACGCTTCTTCGCTATGAGTACCGTTTACTAATCGAGCGGCTCGTTGAAGCATCGACGTCTGAAATGAAATAGAATGCAACATTATTTTCCGATAAGATTTCGATTCTACACATAATTTAATTGTGATTATTCGGTGAACATTTTGCTGCCTTCTGACGTCACGTTCGTATTTAAGCTGTGAAACTCGATGATAATAATTTGACTTTAATGTACATGTAAGAAATTTAGTAAATTTATTCAAACTAACAATAAATAATATACAACTAAACATAACCTATTAACGACCATCGGACAGTTTGGAACTCAGCGCAATCTTCCGTCAGCGACCTTGTGTTACTAGCATAATTCCGGGTTATTAAAACCACATTATTTTGCACTGGTTGTCTGGTAAGGGCATAGGACAATTTGCTTGTCTGCAGTTCAGTTACATATATGTTGACATCAAATAACGAATATAAATACTCACCCTCACGTCATTAATCGAATCCATAGTAATTCACACCGAATGAAAGTCTCGAGCAATGAAAACTAGCACAAACTACGAGGATAATATTACTTAAGGGCCTTGAGGCCCGTTATATAGCTCCCCGAACAGGTGATTTACCGACAGCTCAGCCATTGGCCAATTGCGACTAGGCCATATTTGATTGGTCGGCCAACTGATGGTTCAGTGTCACGTTCAAGAACACTTGGCCAATCAGTTATTAGATAGCTCTGACCCAGCATTGAGTGTGCCTGAGCGTTCCACCAATGAACGGAGAGTATGCCGTTATCTCTGATAGCGTGGTCGTTATTACCGCCTGAGCATTATACTCGTCCAGCGTTAATTCTCAATCCTGATTACGGACATTTCTGAACATTAGGCTCTTAACTTTGAATTACTTTGAATTAACATTAGGCTCTTAACTTCCGTTTAAGAATGCGTTGTTTTATCATTTTGTTAATTGTTCTTCAGAAAACTCAAATAAAGTGGTAACTTGCGACTAAAAAATAAAATCTACTTTCAAAATATTGATCACTGAAACAGGCATGGGAATAACAACTAACTGGGCCTGGGGAAAATCAACTACATTTTTCAATACAATCTTCACCTTGATAACGTGTTCGTATACAGGTTTTCAGTATGTTGTGTGGTGACAACTGTATTTTCAGAAACGTTAACTTGAGCTTAATTATCATCAGCGCGTTTAATTCTATTATTCTGCATTCAGATACGTTTCAATTTGAACATGATTACAGAGTCTTTCGTGAAAACATATTGTAGCTAGCAAAACAGTAGCCAGCGGAATGATTCTAATTAAGATCTGTTTTCGGGGGTTTAAGTTCCACAGCTTTGTACATCAACAAAGCTTCATTTTTGCGTGTAACGGATGGAAAACGGATATTATGTTACCGACGGATCTACAATTACTGGACATTTAAATTTATTTTAATCAATAACTTCACACCCCGAAGCAATCGTTTTTTAGAACAAATCCATTTCATATATCGTTGATTCTTAATTTCTTATTGTTTTCTTTGTCGCTACGGGCTTTACTGCACACGTGGTGTTAAACAGCATTGCCGCTGCAATATTTCCTAAAGATCTTTAACAGCGTCAACCGATCATCCAAAACATCGGAACGCATGGAGCGGCTATGACTAACTCTGTTTTGTGAGTGGAAAATGTGGCAGACCTATCCTGCTCGTCAGAGTGAGTAGCTTGTGGTATTTTGCCTGCATTGTTTTTTCTCTCGTCAAAAACAGGTTCACATCAATTCTTACTGAAATGCCGAAAAATATACCTAATGTTTCTGCCAAGCACGTGGCGGTAAAATCTAGCAGCAATAAGCATTACAATTCTACCAAGACAATGTCTGCGACAATACATTGCACAGCACGGTATATCCCTAATCTTTTCAAAGTTTAATTTCGTGACTGCGGATCGCTCATCATTTCCAAATTTGGCGCAACGTGAGACTTGTTTTACCTCAGCCAAATTCGTACTTTTACCTGGTACACCCTGGACCACAAGGTACACGCATGCTCTGCGTGTTTAACAATGTTAGTGAGGCCTGCGTGAACCTTTGACCTCGTTTCCCATACAACGCCAACTACCACGCACAATGTTAGCCTTTTAAATCAATTGTTAGTAAGGCTAACACACCGCGAACCGCTAAAAAGTATACACACAGTAACTCAAGATTGTAAACTAAGTTGTTGGAAAACTTGGCTTGACATTGAAATAATCGGTAAATGATGTTTAAACTACTGAACACGATGTTTAAATAAAGACCCACAAAGTGATTCTAGAACACCTGTTAAAACGGTTATAATTGTAGGTCAGTGATCGGAATGCAAGCAAAGCGATAATCATTGTTATTACGACTCTTATATCGATCGCTCTCACTTATGTACATAGTTGCGAAATACGAATAGTTCGACTTGTGATTCAACTGTTTTACTATATATACAAAGCAAGTTTAAAACACATTCTACCGTGTGTGGAGAGTGATTAAAATTTTCACCATAGCATGATATCTCAGTCCTATCCAAGAAATTCATGTGATTTTGTAAAATATGTACAAACTCACTTTGCCCAAGTTCACAAACTAGTGTATGGTATTCGCTACACATTTATTTTCAAACTATACTTTGATCTGTGTTTATTTTGTGAGCATGGAAGCTCAAGCTAGGTTTGACTGATGACAATATTAGGCTTTGAACTAGGCAGAATACCCCACGGACTATTTGCAACTGCAGCGTGACTTGGACGCATTACGTGAATTAATGTTGGGAAATAAACCTCCCATTAGCATTGAAAAATATAAAGTGCTGCAGAGAAGCAATAACCTATCGCTACATATCTTAGTTTGAATCGACAATTTTGAGCAGAACTACGGCCGAAAAAATCTTGGAATCTGTGTATGCAGTAGCTAAAACAACTTAAAATTGCAATTTCGTTTACAAGCGCGCTTCCATGAAGCTATGACGGATTCTTGGAATATTTTTAACAAGCACATATGGAAATCCATAGAACATGCAGCGTAAACTTGAAGGACTTGCCCCAAAATATAAATTTATTCTTGATAGTGTGTACTACCGCGAAAACAAGGTCTTCCGTGGTATATGGAAAGCTGTTTAGGAAGAACGAAGGTTTTCACCTAGTTTTGTCGAAACATTCAGAGTTGTTTGATACATACGTACAAAAATACCTAGTCCAAAATCTCGCTCAAATGGTTACTCTAAAAATGTTACTCACACGACATGCAGCCACTTATCTATACTCTAAGTCATAATTCATGTGTGAACTGTCGCTCGCCGCAACTGTTGTGACCACACTCAGTTTCGAGTCTTTCGTTTTGAGGTTAGACTCACAGTTGTTGCAAGATGATTTGGCTGGACCTACGTATTAAGTCAGGGTCTTTAACCCGGCTGTACGTAGAATTATTGATGTTGGTTTTCGAGTATATTTCCTGCTCTAAAGAATATGTACTACCATATGGTAATCGCAAAGCTCAATGCTGTTCGATAATATGAGTTCTCGAAACTTAAATCGCTCAAGAATCTGTGTTAGGTCTAAGTGGTCAAGAGCTCAATTCAATTTTTTTTGTTCTCACGAATAACCTTGGTCGAGCAACGAGCACACCAGTACTAACTCATGCCTACTTTCACAATAGAAAACAACTTATGATAGGTTAGTTACCCAAAATAGTATTGCATGTTCCGATACAATTGATCGGGCGCATTGTTCACGAACCAAAACATGATGACATGCGAACTTCATTTTTGTAGCCACCACGACCTCTGAGCACAATGCTTTGAAAAACAAAGCGGGATTGCGGTTTGCGCCATTTGTGTAAACACAGCACAAACGTGTACACGCAATCCGGGTTTGCCACGAGGCTGTCAAGATCACTTTGATGTTTGCCTAACGGTTTTCTTTCAAACGTCAAACGATGGATATTCACCGCGTGTTCATTCTAGCTTTAATCTGTCTATATTAGAGGCGTTAAACACGCAAGCCTGAAGCGAAGTTTTTTAAAATTAGAATTGCCCCGATGGACGCCATTACCAGTTTGTTCACAGAAGTTGGCGCATTATACAAAGTCAATATAAATTTTCGCGCGCGCAATCTAATGTGTAATAATTGACAAGCAAATAGATTGTGAATGAGACATCCTTGAATATTTCCAAAATGGAAGGGTCCAACCGTATCCCTACAGCCAGCAAGCTCATGTAAGCGTCGAATTCCTCACTTATCCGAACAAGGCATCGATAGTAGCCAAGGTCTACCAATTTAACCATGCTTTATGGCTAAAAGCAAAACATGACTCGTCTAAATACTCTTTCTTTTTCGAAATTGGCACTAGAGTTAATCGTTTCTGCATTCAAAGAAAGTGAAAAATTGGCCAAAAGTTTTCAGAAAAATAAATGTGGAATTCACACGAACTAGGAGGCGCTTGGAGACATCAGTGTGCAGTAAAGGAGGAAATCGTAGAAAATCATGGATGCTATACTCCAAGGTTTCGTTAAACGGGATCGGTACAGTCAGCATTTGGATTCCACGTTTCAATCAAGGAGGAAACTCACAGTTATCCCTCTATGGTGCTCAGCGAAGCCGGTCAATCCACCCTTGTAGCAAGCCACACAAAAGTAAATGTAAATTAGTATGGAGCTCACTGTTTTAACCAATAGTGCGATAATGATGATCTGTTTTTTTATTTTGCACCACCTGGGACATCGAATTAAAAATAACTCCGAAATCGCCATCAATAGTTGAAGAATTTATCAGGCTATCGACCGCATCACACTGATAACAACAAAACATAGTCAATGCGATTATGCTCAAACGCTGGGGTACGTTTAAATTCTCCTGATAACGCAGACGCAGACAACAGGGTTACGCCGCATACACCAAGAATTACGAAGGGCGGTGTTGCGGACTAAAAGTTCGCATTAAGAGCAGTGCGCTGGTCGATCCCCGTTGTGGTTGCCAATTCGGGAAAATGTGCTCAACTCTTTTACTCCACCTAACCAAATGGTATAAAGCGTGCCGATAATTTTCGATAATTGTCATACCCGTTCGCGATAAGGAACCCAAAGGTAAGCTCGGCTACCTGGCAAGGATAAAACCCGTGCGATACCAGCAAAGTAGATTTCCTACGAAATGTTTTCGAACATCATAGTAATCTCTCCTAGTTAAACTTGGTTTAGGATTAAATGTTACTGGAAAATGACACCTCACTTATTCACCCACTCGATGTTTTCATTTCATTTAATTCCTGTTCCTCAATGATCACCGAATAGACTTTTAAGAATGAAGCAGCCAAGCAACAACTTGCTATGGTGACCGAGACAAAAGGTAAACATGGTTCATCTCACTCTGACCTCATTCCGTTTCCGGTGCCATGATTTGTTTTGACAAACAACGCAAGTAACAATGTTTCGAACTGCTATTTGTGTTGGATCGTCAACAAGGATTTGCTCCGAATGTTGACTGAAGCACGTTTAACAGTGTCAGAATAATTGACATCTCTGCCCAAATTAAACCATGCAGCTTAAGGTGGCAGCAAGTTCAGGATTTTGATTGCGAAATTATTAGAAATATCTTATTTGGAGAAATAAATGAACCTAGAATCCAATGTTATGCAGTGTTCATACAATGAAGCATCACTGTGTGATTCTAGATGTGTCGTGGTTCGCACCCATTAATGGAGCAGGGATGCGAGCAACAACGAAATCTCACAGATTGCGAGATAGAATAAAAACGAAACGTTCTTTGAGACATATGTAAGTTCGTACGAAACCCCGCCATGTTGCAAAACGCAAACGGACGTTCAATAGCGTTTTTCCGTCAGAATTTCGAGAACATGAATTCAGGAGACCTAGTGGGACTACAAATAAGTTGTGAAATAAATCAGTGTTTATCCCCGATGACAAGGCTCTACTTGCCAGACTGACTTGACACTTGGGGACCAAAACCCGAGGTGTGAATTTGGTTTTTCAAAGGGGTCAGCAATAAGAGAAGGGGCGTTTTCGCTGTAGCATGATACGAGCACTTTCTGTAATTTATTGCAGCAGGTGCCTTGCAGACAGGTCAAATCGGTTAAAAAACCTTTAGACCGTGGAATGGCTTACGGTAGTGTCTACGTTGTTCACTCGACTGTATGAGGAGAAGCTGGAACTTGAATAAAAGATTTTACAAAACTTGATCTAGAGATTTACAATTTCAAGATTAATGTCAGCAAATGAACAGCACTACGAATATATGTTTCGCGAACATAGAGAAATGGCGAATCTTTATAGATACGATTTATTTAGTAGGACCACATTTACTAGTGAATAAAAGCGATTAGCTTTGCATATTATCGCACAAAACTAGTATACTTACTGGCAAGTTCTCATCGACTGTGTCACAACGAAAGCTTTTACGATTGTTTTGCTTTGTTCAAGATTCGCGAGATTTTTCTTGTAAATATTCACTGAGCGACGAAATGAAAGTAGATAATCATCGGACACGATTGATCAATTTTGAAGTATTGCTCAACTAAATACAAACGTTTATCAAAGACGCTTGTTGGCTATAAGCTGATCATTTATATCAAAAACAATAAGCTTGGGGTGCATTCTTGTGACCACATACCCCACACTCTACATCCGGTTTCTGGACGCTTGCTGTCATTATGTGATGAAAGTGAAGATAAAGCTCAGTAAGTCTCGAATGTGCTTGAGTTTGATCTACAAATATCATTTGGGCCCCGATGGCGATTCACTTTTAATCTAAGTGCAATCATACCATTCATGAGTGACTTGCTTTTTTGTAGCACGTTTTGAGACTGTTGTGACGTTATGATAAAAAGCGTCTTTATCAGCAGGCGTCACAGAAAGCGTTGGTGCATAAACGTTGACCAGCGTAACGGTACCAGTAATGCACTTCAGATTTAGAGTCCTAATCCGTTCGCTCCGCTGCTGCTGGGTTCTGCTGCTTTTAGTCGCTGTTACGCACGGCAAACCCAACTCATGCAGTCGAGGCTCATCAGAACCCTTCCTTTCAAAAACGTATAATAAATTTTGCTAACATACCAGTGTCTGGTAATGCGTCTCTTGTAGGGCAGCCACGTCGACATTCAGCCTTTTAGCTCATTGTTAATCACAGCTTATTTTCGTACGCCTCTGATATTCGAGACGTCGTCGTGAAATCCAGGAAGCATGGACCGGACGTTCCAGGTTCCCAGTTTCAGAAATGACATTTGTTTTTTCGTAGTTGGTTTCGCTGGTGCGGAAATAACAGTCTGCTTGTCGGTTGATTCCTAATCCCCATGCACCCAATGAGGATAGCAGACCGTGGCGAGACGGCACCTTATTGACTGAGGGCTGCCCAGCTTAAGGCAGGTGGTAGAGTTCAATGAGACCCGAAAATCTCTCCTACTGTCGGAAGCAGCCCCAGGCGCTAAGCTCTGCGCTAGTTATAGTTTTAACCGGTATCTGCTGCTTCCCGTGTTATTATCCATAGAAGCGGAGTGGAGTGTCCTCTCAATTGGTGCGTTGAGATGTAAATCAGGGCAGTTCAATATGGATAACTAGCTGTTGCCCATGCAGCAAGTGCTCCCTCTTCACGGCACCACTGGAACCAAAGGAACAGCTAGGCTGATACGTTTGGACAACGATGCCGTTGCATGTGTTACCAGGACGAAGTTGAAAACAACTTCGGACTCCGCATTTTTCCTAAAGGTTGACTCCTGAAGCCTTTTCCATGATTGGATGTAGCCAAAGGCAGTGGAGGTTTGAGTTAATGGATTTCCGTCCCCTAGGTGGACCTTCGTGGACTTACTACCTCCACCTGTCCGAAGTAAGCTGGTTTCGAGGCGCCAGTCAGCCGCCTTAGCTCTTTCGCCTGTCAGTAGAAGCAGTTCCGCCGGATCACATATGACCAAGCGTGTAGGCCATTAGCTGGACTTGATTATCAGAGGCTATATGAGATGCACGCCATCAAAACATTTTGGGAATTGGGAGCTTATCCCCAAAACCACTCCGGCCGTGACAATCTTGGAACCGTGATTCCTGTTAGGGAATATTTAATCCAATTCTAGGAAAGTCTGGTTGCGAAAGGGTACTGAAAACCTTGATAGGATTTATTATGCGGCAACCACGTTGGTCTCATGTTACACGGATTTGCCTCTCCAAGCTAAAACTACAAAATTTTAAGGAATGACGCATATGGAGTGACATTATATTGACCTCCGAAATAATTTACACTGAATATCATCGTCTCAAACGATCATAATCGAACACGCAAAGACCCAAAAGCTTTGACCCTTCCATATTCTTGTCGGATATCTGCCGTATTTCTTAATCGGTCAGAATCTCTTTCAATTGGCACGCCTTGCCGGAGGAAATCATACGCTCAGAATCGGTTGTGGTTTTCAAATCGAGGCTCGTTGAATACATGACAAACCATGAGCTATGCGACTGTCCCTATTAACTCAAGGAAATTTATACGTTTTTACTCTGTATACCTCGTCATCCTGTGATTTTGGTTAAGCTGATTGCTTTTTCTACCATAAAATTTATGAGTTCTGAGTTTCGATCGATAAGGCGAGTGATGTGAAACATCCAACTGATTTTTTGTCGAATAATGCTGTTCGTAAAAAGAAAGTTTTGTAATTAATCGTCGAGAGCAGTTTCGCTTCTGACTCAGACGCCTCGTCAGACCAAGGGTGTCAGTACGAACAGAGATCAAGCTTAAATTTCATTCACCTGACCACTCCTGAGCTGGTTAAGAAGTGCACAGCACATGGTGCTTCACGAACATTTTCCAGTACATTGCTGTTCGTAAGTTCTTCGTTTTCTGTGCACAAATAGTGTACGCATGTGAACATAATCCGCTGCTAACAAACACAAGGCTACAATTCAAAGGTTCAAGGGTCATTCGTGTTAGCCCGGTACAGAATATGGAAACATACTGACAAATATGAATCGCGCTCATACAGCCAGTTGGCGGTGACCTCAAAGTGTACCATGAGAATTAAGTTCAAGCGATCGATTGGAATATGTTTTGGACCGATCGTATATTCACAATGCAAAGAAATTTGAGTGCACCCTTGGTCTGACGAAGCTTCTGTGTCAGAAGTGAAACGTTATCCAAAAACTACCCTAACCGATTGCACTCAAATTTCTTTGCATTAAGTTCAAGCGTATTTATTTATCACTTGCGCTCATCGATTGAATTTATAGATTTGACACTGAGAAGGAAACTAGGAGCCTCAGGAAGGCAGATCGTTTTGTTTAGCATCATAAATGAGGTTTGCTTGAAGATTTTGCCAAGCATTTTATATTTGCACAGCACGATATAGTGTGGGGCCTACCTTCTCCCGCATACCGTCATGCCATCGAGGGAAACGTGACTTGCTCAGAGGGTTTCGTACGCGTCACACAACGGCATTCATGGAATGAAAACCACACCGAGAAATGTTTAAGAAATCATTATCCACCACACCGAAATAAAAAAATAATAAAAATAATAAAAAACTACACCAGGCAGATCAGGTTCAGTGAGCCTTGAAACAGTGGAAAAGCGGTAAACAAATTTAAACTTGTATGCCACTGTTATATAGGGTTCTTACAAAGAACCATGATGTTCAAATACAGAATCACAAGTGATTCCTGGCCAACGCTTCGAAGGCGCATATAGAAAGACCAAAATTTATTGTGGTGCTGCACAATTCCTCTATCCTGTGACACTCCACTACTACTTTGGGGTTTCGTTCGGGCTGTTTGCCGTCCGTCAGGTGGAGACGTAAGATCGGGTTCTTGTACGAACCCATATAACGTTTGGCATACAAGTATAAC
Organism: Atriophallophorus winterbourni; assembly: GCA_013407085.1. NCBI lineage: Eukaryota > Metazoa > Platyhelminthes > Trematoda > Plagiorchiida > Microphallidae > Atriophallophorus > Atriophallophorus winterbourni. The sequence goes on along the minus strand of JACCGJ010000605.1, from coordinate 59,340 downwards.
CTGTTTACCTTTATCCACTGTTCAAGGCTCACTGACCTGATCTTACTTTCATCCACCTGACGACCGGCAACAGCCGAAACATGGTTAGTAGTATGTAAAGGTGGGTGTGAGCACCACAATCCTTACACCACGTAACATTATATATTGTGGGCGAATGGAGAATAAGTGCACCATTTTGTGTTGCTGAATCCGGGAAACGGAAAAGACGTTTAAGCGATTGTAACCTCGTATCGAAAAAGGTTAAATTGAAGATCAATACAATAATATGTATACATTAAACACAAAGTTTACAGTTAGTTGTTTCGTTCACGTCAGATGATCACCTAACCGTTTAGGTTCGTGCAACACCGAATGTCTACGTAGGTGGTAGAATAATCATGAAACTATAATGTGTTGCTCACATCCCCAACATCCACACCCGAAACCGGTTTCTGTCTGCTTGCCATCATCAGGTGTAGACCGTAAAATTAGGTTTAGTGAGCCTTCTAACCGGAAAAGTGTAAACAATTTCAGAGTTTGAAGCCACTGATTGTTGGGGTTCGTACAGCGAACCACGATGTTTATTCACAGAATCACATAGTTATTCTTGGTTGTGGTGTGTAATTGCAGGGAATGCGAGCAACACGTTACCTTGCTCATCTGTCAGCGCCCCTTGGTCTTGACCAAGAATCACTATGTGATCCTGTGTTTGAACATCGCGGTTCTTTGTACAAACCATATCAAACAGCGGATACAAAGTCTCACTTTGTTTAATTATGAAAATACTTACGCAACCGTTTTCGCTCGACAATTGCGGCATACTCATGCCACCAATTGTTCGCGAGATGGGTTTCAAATCCACCCGGACTGATCACACTTCATCTTTGCCACATTCACCAAACAGTCATGTGTGATCTGTCAACACGAACTCAACATTTTATTGTTCTCTTCAATGCAATCAAACACACTAGTGACGATTTTAGCGCTCACAATCGGTAATCTGATTCTCACTTGAGGCCATAAAAGTACACTGGTCCGGTTGTGGTGTATCAATTTACTCATCAATGACCCACATTCTTGCGGTTTGTAGGTTTCATGACACACAAAACTGCAGGCGAGCATAAATCACATTTTAGTCAATACCGAAAGTGAAGAGACCGAAAATGGAATACGATGTTGCAGGGTAGAAGTTGAAAACATTGAGTTGAATATGTAGCTTTAGAAAAGAACAATGGTGCATAAATTTTTGTATACGAAATCCGAAAACGTTTAGATATGCATGTATAGAGCATGGTCAATCAAGAATGACAACACGCACCTGGACCTAAACCACAAAACATTGAATGTGTTTATTCATTTGTATACCGACTTCTCAATCACCTGTCAGGTAAGTTCTAGTTTTGTCGCAACAGGTGAGGTTTCCAAAATCAGGCCTGAATGTTGCTCACTTCGAATCGATACTGCGAAGATCACTGCGACCCTCATGTAGACTTGGCTTTGGTTTTTCAACTTTGCACCAAGACTACAGTGATAAAAAGCTCTAGTGGCATTCTGAAGCTACACACTAACTTTGCTCAAGTGTTGACTTGAAAACAAATGTGAAATTTAGGCACGGTTGGCGTGCGGTGAAACGCAAAATGGAGCAAAACTCTCTTGCTAGGATTCACACAAAGAACTGCGGTGAAGCGTGCCTAATTGAACGATGATTTCTGTTTATCTCATCCACTAACGGTTTCCATCAGTTTGTTGCATCAGGTGGAGACAGCAGCAACAATCATTGGTGATCCATAAGCATTTGTCCAATTGACACGGAATCACTTTTTGTGCCCCTCATTTTGAATACAGTTGCTATTTTGTGTGTTATGTTGCGATGTCATGTTTAAGTAATGGTATGTTTTTATTAAACGTAGAGCTGGTGTTTTGAACATTTTTGAACCAAGCATTTGTAATCTATTCTTTGAATTCATTCATTCATTCATCCATTCTTCTTATTCAATGGGCAGGGAATACGATCAACCATACATCGGTGAGAAAATAAAATTCTATCGGCACGGATTCACATGCCGAGGAAGCGTGCAAATGCCGATATTCCATCCACCCAGAACATTTAATCTCTTAAAAATACATATACCGCACGGAAGCAACTCATTGCTACCTCTCAATGTGATAAGCAACAAAAATGTCGCTGCATTCTGTAGCTTCCTAACTTTAAACGTCTGACACATGTTCGGTACACGTACGCATGACTGGACACATTGAACAGTGAAATGCTTTGGATCGATCGTAACCTTACTCTGTTCCGCCTTGAGTGCTTAACCAAGAGTCACTTTGTGATTGCGTGTCTGAACATCGTGGTTCGTTGTACGAACCCTATGTAACAGTGGCATACAAGTATAACTTTGCTTACTCTTTTCCCTTTTCCTTCACTTACAATTCACCTGCCGATTCACGTGATTGGTGGAGACTTGTGCTTTGAAGCTAAAGTTATATCAAACGGGCAAGGCCGACCACTTCATAATACTTGAATACGATGAATTTGTAATTTAAACGATACCAATCACAACGAAACCCAACGCTATTCAACGCGTCTATCGTAATTGAACACATGGAATACTACGGAAACTTCATAGTTGCGTTGGTCCCTGTGATGTTAAGAAGTTGCGAGAATTATAGTAATAGAATATAATTTACTTTTAATCGTTACCCGCTAAACAAATTGTATGGTTTAAGACGAAATTGGACGAGTTCTTATTGAACCATTCGTTTCCTGTTTTATACACTATGTAATCCAATGTTCAAATCAGTTCAGTTCCTCCACTTACTATTATATTATTATTATATTATATTATATTATTATCACCCTATAACGGTTATTAGGCTCAATTCGTTTCAGACGATAAACAACTTGAATTACAGAGAACCAGTTTGGTGAAGTTTAACAACCTCGTTAAGGCCACACTTACCGGCTTATCGATGCTTTATTCTCGTTAAATAATATGATAGTATATGATAATATAGAGTAACACAGTTCCACCAAACGGGTAGACGACCAATGTAATCTGTTGCTAACATCTTCCGGACGTACACACCACAACCGATAGATCACCAGTTATTAATCTTACACCATTTGGCGAGAATTTTACACTTCGGAACTTCAGAGGACGTTTCAACAGAGTTGGTAGTACTCACATCTCATGCAGCACTTTAAAAACGGGTCATTTCCACTGATTTGATCGATTGACTTGGATTCACTATGTGGATCGGTCACTCGAACGTTAGCTGCACCAATGGCCTGCAAAGTGATTCAAAGTTGTAATGGTCTAAAAAGCATTTAGCTTAACAATAACCATAGGATGGAGTTATGGGGTATATACATTAAAAAAGAAGAACATGGAAACTCATGTAGTGTAAATCGTATCAAAATTTGGGTTGTCTCTCAAGTATTTGTCCAAATTAGCTTTACAAATATCCAGGTTTGCTGAGTGTGTAACAGTGGAGGGGAGGGTGTTCCATGTGAAACCTACACGTACAGCATAAGAATATCTTCGACAGTTCAGTCTTGAAGTGGGAATAAGCACTGTAAGTTCATGTTTTCGACTGGCACGGGGTGGCGAGCGTGTGAAAAGTTTGGACAAGTAAACCTTTGAATGGGGCGTTCGTTCTTTAATCGGAGGGCCCTGGTGCGATTATCCACACGCTTGTACATTTCGATAAACATGCTTAACCTAGAAGCCGGCCATACCCGGATGTATCATTGATAACAGCAATAGTGAATAAATGACCGTGAAATTCTAGTAAATAAAATCACATCACTCGAACATCTTCGTGCTATAAAACTTATGGATATGCCTTAGTTTTTTGTAACTCAGCCGCCTGATATGGAAAAAATGGTGAGGAATTTGGATGCAAGAAATTTCCCAAAACATGCAACTGCAGTGCGTTTGGAACCCACATGCCCCATCTGTTTGTTTTCGATTTTTTCTATTTACGTACCAGGACTGAAAACATTGTAAAATGAATGGGTCGTTTTTATAGAGGCTTCTTATGTCCAATATTTTGGGAACTATTTTTCACTCACTTAAGTTATTCCATTTTTATATACTCGTTATTCTAGTTCTTGAGAAATGAAAAATACTAGCGAGCGAAGCGTCACATCACGTAACAAAAATCTCAGTTGTCATCCGACTCACATGGCACTTGAAAGGGATCGCGCGTTGAGATTTGTTTTCCCTACTAATCTCCAGACAAGGGCATCCTCTCCCGTCTTATTGTCGGTATTCGTTCCCAGGATTCGTTCAGTTAAAACTGAGTTAATTAATATGTAAGAGGTTGCAAATCAAATTACTAACATTTTTCTCAAAAACCTTAACAAGCAATCAACTAAAATTATTAAAATAAACACAACACTATAAGGTATAATATATGATTGACCAACCCACCTCTTAAATTGGATATATAATTAGAAGGGGTACCAGACTAACACGGACGTATCCGAAGGGGGGTAAAACGAAAACGTTAAAATGTTGCCCATTTTGACCTTTCCAATATTTGAAGCCACGCGACTGGCATGATTTGACCCGTAATTCCGTGACTTTGATCACATTTTCCTTGATTTATACAATTACGAATTAAGAATGAAAGAAAATATGAGGGTTTTCAGTGGATCAAAATTTTAATAAAGCGTTACCTGGTGTTAATTACTCGTTTAGTATACATAGCAAAATATGATCATTTTGTTGGCTGCTAACATGGTAATTTGCATAAAATTATAACCTTCCGGAACGCACTGAGTCTATTTAGTCAATCCAAGCGATCCGAAGAGTGGACATTAAAATTCTCATTGTTGTATGGAGCAAACAATTAATGCCTACTGGATTCTAATACCGTAATTGTAGTAGGATATGACCCATAGCCAAGTGAATACCAGGCATTATTTAGTTATTGAGAAAAACCGCTGTTCCGTTTCAGGTGTTAATTCTTGAAGAAAGTCTTGCCGAGATTCGAGTAAACGGCAATTCGGACTGCAGTTAATTCCAATCTATCTTGCTCCGGCTCAATGTAACGTATATTTTCGATTCCTGCTGTGATTATCCTTGTGGATTACTGTTAATCGAAATCGGCCCATTGAGTTACCAATCCCAGCAGAGTCGAGGCCTTGTTGGGGGCCATATATGAGGCATCTGTGAGACAGTTTAAGTCTGAGCCACGGAGGTCGATCTTCCACTAAAAGTTTTACTGATGTTGTTGCTTGCCTCCTTTTATGAAAGCATTTATATCTATCATCTTTTTAGTTCAAATAATGACGGAAATCTATCGAACAGAGTTTCACACGGGAACTGTCGACCTCTCCTTCGTGTGGCATCCAAGTCTCGTTGTCCATTCACAATGCGATTTATTCCAAAGGAAATGTAGCCAAAGAGCACAGAACCATCTGAAAGAATTCAAGACAACTTACAAAGAACCATGAGTGTCATATAAAAAAACATTAAGTGATTCTTATTTAAAATTGACCAATTTAATTAGCACCTATATCCGGCCTACAATGGAGTACGCTGTTCAAGCAAGGTCACCACGGTTACAAAAGGACATGACCATGCTGCAACGTGCGACAAAACTGGTGGTCGGGCTATACGAGGAGAGTAATGCAACTCTGAACCTGTCGTGTCAGGGGTGAATTGATACTGCTGTTCAACATACTGTATACGGTGGATCACCCACCTGAACACCTGTTTCATCTGCAAGAAGCACGCAGTAGCAGATCTCATGGCTACAAGTTAATTATTCCACACTCTGGATCAAGTTATCGAAGGTTCTACTATGCTGTCCGAGTTTGTTTTATATGGAACTCTCTGCCCTCACATATCATTTGTGCATCAAGAACGAACATGTTCAAGACTGAACTTGACAAGTATATGTTGACCAAACACAAACTTGCACCTGAATACACGTGCTGACTTTCCATATGAATGAAACATTTGTGTTGTTTTTATGCATTCCCTATATATTTTTAATCTATGGTTACTGTGAAGTATTTGCTTGGTGGGCCATTACAACTTTGAATTACTTTGAATAGTGTCTTGCTCACATCTCCATCACTTACTTAATACGACCGGATTCTAGCTGGCTGTCATCATCAGACAGAGATAGCATGATTAGGTACAATGAGATTTGAAATAATGGTAAAGTGTTATAAAAGGTTTACTCGTTACTTATTACTGTTTTTGGCCTCCTTCGATCGATGTCGACCATGGATGTGCATGATTTTTTTCATGTTCCACGGCCTTTCGAAATACTAAACAATCCGATTCGGGAGGAACAATCTCTCCCGCAGCGCACACAGCGATACTATTAATTAGAGTTCGTACAAAGAATACAAAATGAAAAAGTTGTTCATGGTCAAGCACTCTAGATGCTCATGTAACATTAATGCAATGTCTTGCGAGTCTGACCAACAATCAATCAGTGAACCCATGTTTGAACATTGTGAATCGTTGTAACAATCGTATTTAACAGTGGTTTCGAAGTCTAAAATTTTGAAATTTTTATACTGTTTTAAGTTTCACTCAATCTAATCTTCCTGTTCCCACCGAATGACCACAATCAGAAACCGCTTGTGATTTATAAATGCAGGGATGTGAGCATAACAGTACAATGGTCAAGACAACTTACTCGTATTTTAATCATCGTCAGCACTTCCTAGTGCATTTGCTATTTTCTAGCTTGGAGCTCTATGAGCGACATATTTCAAGACGACATTGAGGGCGTTTCTCATTGAGTTCAACTTCACATTACAAAATGCAATTCTAGCGACGCAGATGTTATTTTTTGCTTTTGTTTATTTAACCACCCATGGAGCAGATGTAGCTTGTTAGCCTGGGAGGGCATTTCATTTAAGGGGAGGAAAACCCTGATTTTCAACCTCCGCTGCCTTGCGGGATACCCGATCGCGGGGAGGGCTTCGGGAGAAAACCCGGAGGAAAAATCTGTAACAGAGTCTGGTAGACGGTTAGTTGGTGCAAACGGCCTCATTCTGGCAACTCCGTGCTGCCTTGCAGGTCGAACATGGTTGTGCTAAGGCTAGAGAAGCTGACTAGAACAAACGCCGAGTGGTGCTAGGGACGCCGCTTTGTACCCAAAATCCCAAGAATCTTCACTAAGGCTGACTCATCCTCCAGGGGGAGATGGTCGCATAAAAGTAAAAAAGTTAAGTAACCACATATGGATTAGCGTAATGTGATCAAGATCAACCCAACTTAAGAGATTACACAATGCGTCGAATGCGTCACACATTACATGAAATTTAATGAATGGAATTTTAAACTGTAAGGTGACAACACCCAAGCCTTTGCCGGTTCTAAAGTGTGGATCGAAGAACTGAAAGGCGTCGCACCCATATATATATATATATATATATATATTATAGAATTAAGTAGTCAATATTTTCCTTTGAGACCACTGTTAGAGTGGGTACGAACAACGTATCACAGTGTTCAGATACAGAATCGCATTGTGATTCGAGGTCAAACCCTCAAAAACTCTGAATGAACAATGAATTGTGCTGCTCACACCCCTCGCACATATAGTCCATCAAAAGTTAATGGCGGTTGGCCGCCACCCGTTGGCAAAAGTAAGATTAGGTTCAATGAGCTCTGCCCATGTGTGAATGGTAAGCAAAGTCTGTCAATGAAAATATGAGCAACGCAGTACATCAGTCAATCATACTCGTTTCAATTCCGAACGAGGAATCACGTTTGGCGTTGTATTTGAAAATCGGGGTTCGTTTGAAGAACACGTTAAACAGTTGTTTGAAGCCTTTCACACACGGTTTCAATATTAACAGAACTCAATCTTGATGTTTCCACTCGGCTCGGTTAAAAGGATCAAAAGGTATGGCAGGTAAGTGCAGGGAAATTGGGTTGTATCTTCTTTATATTAAATTGGGCTTTCCGGGTTCTCTTCAACATTCCTCTTAGTACATTGCTTAGGTTTTCCACTAAAATATCAAATCAATATGCCATTATCGGAATAAGTTAAATAAAATGTGTGAGCACTAATAACATGGTCGTCCTAAAAATAATTTTTTTCTTTTTCTTTTCTTCTCGTAATATCTGAAAAAATACCCTTGCTCAGTAATCGGTAAAGTGATCCTAAGTCTATAAAGCTTATAAACTCTGTTGAGCCAAACTGTATCACCGATTCAAGTAAACGGATAGTCAGCAATGTTGTGGTCGAGATATTCAGGTTGCACCAGTAATTTGATTCATTAATGTTTATACCTAATTAACTCACGGATGCCATGCAGAATTAAGTTTTTGCGCCAATATGCTGTGGTGCTCACATCCCCATCACTTATATATCACAACCGGCTTCTGGCTGTTTGCCGGCATCAGGTGGAGGCAGTAAGATCAGGTTCAGTGAGCTTTGAAACAGCGGTAAACAAAGGTATACTAGTAATATTTTACACGTTTCCAAAATCATGCATCCTGAAGAGAGCTAAACTCGTGGCTTCCCGTTGAGTAGCGTGTACAGAACTACTAGATCATCGCGGCCAAAGCTCTATTGACCTCATAGATAGCAAAACTCTCAGAGGGCAAGGTGACTTCTAACTGTTATCTTATTATCAAAATTTCATTTGTCTTTTTATCGGACCTTTTAGTGAGATTTTGAACAAAAAGCTCATTTGCATGCATTTCCACTACACACCCCGCGACCGGCTTCGTAGTGTTTGCACTCATCAGGTAGGGGTAGTAGGATTAGGATCCGCATGCGCTTGAAACAGTGGAAGAATGGTAAACAAGTTTGTTCTTGTATGCCACTGTTGGATAAAGTTGATACGACCAACCTGTGCAATCATATGAGCCCACACTCATGCAGACATGGTTTGAACCCGCAACCATGAACAAAAAAGCTCATTTTTATCCAACAGTGGCATACAAGCGCAACTAGTTTACCTGTGATTTCTTTTAAGGTTACTATAGCACCCAATATCCACATTCCACAAAATGCCCACTATGAAGTTTGTAACGGTTTACTTAGTCAAATACCTCCTGGTTACTGCTGGTTCATCGATTAAATAAAATGGCTGAAGGCGACCTTGGAACCTATTTGACTGAAATTTTAATAGCACAAGCTGAACGACAAAGTGTCCATACCATTCAGTCGATTTGTCACCGACAAAACCTGGCTGGGCCTAGCTGGACTTCCTTCAGACCAGGGCCATAACCCGACACTCCTTACAACAAGTTTAAACCTGGCAACTTTTGACGGATCAAGATTGTGCTGCGAACCACCAAAGTGATTGACATCCATAGTTATTTCTAGAATTAATCGGAGGAACTTTTTGTATTTAAGCCGAACGACAAAGCGGAAATGAGTTGTTTTAAATTATAAACATTGAATTCCACACTGTGCTTGTAAACACTAATTTACAATCGACTGCAGAGGGTTCGCATAAGGAATAACCTAAGGAAACGGCGTGTACTGGCAAGTTTTATTCAAATGGTTTGATGCTGTCGTAAATCTGACAAAACCATTCAACCGGGAACCCACAACATCAGGTTGTTGTTGTTGTTGTTGAATACACTAAGCTGATATAACAAACCTCCAGCAATGGTTTATTCCGCTAAAGGTGTCAAGATTACCGGAACTAAAACGGTTATCCATAACAGCCAGTTTGTATGATGGAAAATGTTGGTGGCGCACATATAAGGAATATCAACTACTGGAGCCCAGTTTTGCATTGTGCTATACAAGGCCCTGTGTTAATCAAAATCCCGATGTGTCTCTTATGTGTCTTATGGAATTACTAAGTGAAACATTGACTGCGGGACCATAGAGAAAAATTACGGTCGATAATCGAGATGCTAAATATATTTGACGCACAGATAGCATCCGGTATTTGAGACTGTTATATCTCTGAAGAGTTGATGAATTATGATCGTGAATCTGGAAAATAAGTTGTATTTGATATAAATTTATTTTTTGGACTTAAGGCATCATTGAGATTATTAATGCCACGGCCTTTGAGCATTATCGACAGTTCAACTTGGAAATTATGTGGAGGCTAGAAACGATTAGTTGGGCCATGCAACGTAAATGCACAATATCATAGCTTCTTACCATCCGATTCATGAAAATCTAGTACACACATGGAAAAAGGATGAGGTGTCTGCATATTCCGAAGCTTGACCCTCTGGGTGCACAACGACTGTTAACACAAGGGTATCGAAAATCTGTTGCCACCGACGTGATGATGACCTGATATCCAATGACGTACACGAGCTGAGCAGATCCTCGTAGGCCTACTAGGTGTAAGACGACAGCAGAGCTGTAATTAGATTGTCAAAGTAAATTTTATACTTTTTGTTTCAACTGGAATGCTTTAGTGGAACATGTCGCTACAGGCCTGTAAATATGTCCGATTTTCTTACAACGTTGAGAGAGTGTAAGGAATGGATACAGCGGGATAAATCGTTCATGTTTTATGTATGTGCAAATTTGAAACTTACCAACAGCGCGAGCTCTTCTAAATCGTGCGGTTTGGTTTAATGTTGCCTGATTCTGTACCTGTTCGAACGGTGGCGTTAACCAGTATATTGAAAAGTTATTCACATCCAGACTTGTACCAACACCCAACAAACTGCTGATATCATAGGTACAGAAAGAGTTCGCGCTATTTGATCGGATTCAGCAGAGAGTCTAAAAATATTGGGCGTCCGTGGACCTTTCCACACGAGGAGCTAAGTCTTCACAAGCTGCAGACAAACGAGAGAATACAAACCGCACGTCCGATTTACCAAAGCATGTTGTATTATTCATACAAAATAATATACTCACTACCATATTTCCTGCTGATATATCTTTGCATGCACTACTCAATGTTGGTCTTTATACACTGAAGGCCTCTGAACTCGCAAAATAAACAGATTATTGGACGGAAATTTGCGATATTTTTGGAGAGTAACGCAGTGTTAACAACAATTTAAATACGTTCATTTTGTGAATTCGAAATTTTCATATCAACCAGTGATACATGCGATACTACAGATGTTTCCACCAATGAAAATCTACTACATATTAAACAAGACTAAAGTTTTCCTTGGCGAATGATTGCATCGAAATTTATACGTATATCCACCGGTGTTTTACAAATGTTTGCTTGTTACCGAAAATTTTGAATCAAACTCTTCTTTTTTGTTAACTTTGCGTTTTAAAGTTATTTAATATTTGAATCTAATTTAATATTTACTGATTAAGTTACACCAAAAAAAACAAAATGAATAAGATGTAACTTTCTCACAGATTGAAGACGCTATAGAAAGTACTCTATGCTGTCCTTTTTATGAGACTCCAAATTCCCTTCAATTAGGATACCCTCATTCAAGTTATTGGCCGAAACAGTTCGACTCATGATGAACGTAAACGTTCAAGTCAAATTTTTGTGGATAGAGAAAGTCATTAATTTTCTTGCGATACGCACACCGGCTCATTTAGTTCAAACCGAATGAGCGTCATCACACCTCTAGCGTCAGCTGATGTTCACGTGAGCGGATGAATGATAATGAGCAGTAATCACGTGGTCCATCGATTCCATAAAATCCGTCAAATGAAGACAACAAAACACGATCGGTCTGCCCCATATGAGATAAGATAATAAGGTCATTTTCAATCCTCCACAAATGTTCACTATTTGGGTGCACGCGCTTTGGGCCACGGGTTATTGTTTGCGTTATTAACCCATTGTTGGCACAGCAACTAATCGCGTGGAAATAACCGAGAATCCGATTGAAACAATATAGTATTACGCAGGACACATTGAAGTTTTGCGTTAGCATGATCAACAACGACCAATTTTAACCAAGTGAGTGTTTGAGTTTAGCCTAATATGGAGCCTTAAAAATAGACCGACTAAACAGCTTACTGTTTTCATATCGGCCACTAGGACCCGTATAACGCGTTTCGTTCGAATGGGTGATAGGGTTTCACCAACTCAGCAGAGTATTTGGCGTCCATTATTATTCTTCTGCTTATTTTCGGCATCCAATTTATGAACAGTATGATAAAGAATAAGGGTTGGATGAATTTTTTAAAGAATATGCAACCATATAGATGCTCAAAAGACCGTCCAAATGATTGAAATAGACATGCTGTTATTAGGTCACAGTGGCACTAAATTTTTGGCATTTGAACACACCGCTGACTGCGATAGCGGGTTACGACTCTACCGTTCGGGTCCAAGTGACATACGGCAAGAATCTGTGTTTGGGTTCAATTTGCTTCCGATCTGTATGAAACATATACTATGCGTAACAAATGAAAAGATGAAGAGACGAAGCATGAACATACATCCTGTTTTGAACCACGCAGCTTAAGTCTAACCCAATCGATAGTGTGTAAAATATGCCCTATGCAGAGTGAAATATAAGACTGATCTTAAGGAACTTTATGTAAAGAAGAGTTCAAGACGAATCACTTCTTAATCAAGAGATCTTTAATTCCACCCTCTTAATCCGAGATAATTATAACGATCTCAAGCCTTAAACCTTAGGAACCTGCAATAACCGGTTCCAGGTAACTTTTTATCACAGCGTAGGAACCAACTATTGACGTTACCTGGACGACTGTAACAAGAGTTGTTAAAACAGCTTCAAACGCGGTCGATATTTTTGTTCGCCAGATCGTACCAGTTACCAAGATGGAACTGGATAATAGGCGAACCTCGCAAACGAGAGAAAACCCAATACATCCGCGGTGGTTGTGAAGGAGATCCGGCTTTGTGCATATCAACAAAATCACTGAAAAAGTATTTGTCAATAACCTCTTATCTATGTTGCGGTTTAATGTTTAAGCCCTTATTCCAAACGGCAGTTCCGCAGTTAATTCACTGTTTTTCTGTTTTCTTTGGAATTTTCCACCCATTAATACCCAGACTCAACAGTCAGTTTTGTACTATCTTCGACCATAATCAGGCATACGATTGTGTCGATATGAAGTAATTGTGAAGAAAGTTGCTTCTAATTTAGTCTGTGTATCCGTGAAAATCATGCGCCAAATTGATCAGGATCTTGATGCTATGAACTTTCTCCTATTTTACTTCCTTGAATCTCTGCGGATCGACCGTCCTTTGGGAAATTAATGACAATATTCAGAGGCGAAACGGAATAAATTGTCTGGAATTACTATAGAAGTTAATACCGAGAAATCATTATGGGCCAAACGGTAACAGAAGGAATGGAAAATTTGGCAATATATTTTACCGGAAAATTTCACTGAAAAATATCTAAAACCAAGTGTTCTGATATGCTACGAATAGATTTCTTTTAATTTTCTCCCGACCATGTGCAAGTCGATAGTTTAAACATTTAACTTTGATTGGAGCATCGATATCATGATTCCATAGTTCTGAAATCCGTCCTTGAAATGCCTATACACATGATCGTCTTTGCGTCTATGAAATTGAATGGAGGAGATTGATCGATTTTCACCAGATTATCGTGTTTCTCTACCCGGCAAGCCAATTTCAAATTTCAAATCCTCAGGGCATTGCTTATTTCCCACACTTCTGAGGCATTAAGAGCAGTCAAACTCCACTTGTGAAAGCTGGGAATCAACGAGTCCGATGTTCAGTGGGAGAAGAAGTGGTTTGAAGTGCGGATTATATGTGAGTCAATAGTCATTTTCAACAGCCCCAGACAGTTGATGGCTGTTGCATATATTTCCTGAGGGAAAATATTGTTTGTGTAAAACATGCATGATTCAACATGACAGAATTCATATCAAATTTATGGTGGAAAAGAAAAGCAATTAACTTACAATTATATATACATATAGTTTGTAAAGTTAATTGCTTCTCCAACCATATATATATATAATTGGAAATGGTCGTATTCCTAAAGATCTACTCTATGGTGAGTTGAAATCAGGAACTCGACAACTGGGCAGACCGCACTTGTGGTACAAAGACGTTTGCAAAAGAGATATGAAAGCTCTTGGCATTGACCCCGCGAGTTGGGAAGAAGTTGCTATTGTCCACTTACTTTGGAGGCATTGTGTAAAGCGTCGTCTGCAAGCTAAAGAGGAACAGATACAGCTCTTGGCTGCTGAACGCAGATCACGCCGCCGGCGTGCAACTGACGCAATACAACCGAGTTCTGACTTTCGTTGCCGGCGCTGCGGGAGAGATTGTTCCTCCCGAATTGGACTGTTTAGTCATTCGAAAAGCTGTGCATCATGAAAAAAATCATGCGAATGTGATGTACATCCATAGTTGACATCGACCGAAGGAGGTCAACAACAACCGTTCTGTTTGGATTGCGGTATTTCTAACTTGCAACCACAACCTCTGTTGTTGCTAAAAGTTGGAATTTGGAATAAGTTATCCAGGGAGTGGCAAACACTAGTGAGAACTTTTTATGCAAAGATAAATTCGCCTCGCATTCTCCTTTGTGAAGGCGTTATTAGGCCCAGTCCTCTGAGTCGCTCGACGTATAGCGTATTTTCAAAACCATTAAGAAGCTTAGAAACTCTGTGATATATGCGGTCCAGAAGTAAAATATCTTTCTGGAGCCATGGTGTCCGGCTTAGGAAGCATAGTCTAGAACCGGGTGAATATAAGTGTTCATCATGAGAGGAAAACAACCCGGGGAAATGTCCCAATACCGCAACAAACGTCAATACTTCCATGTACTGTCACTTATAGCATAGTTGATTACTTACCATGATTTAGTTCTCTGGTACATTTGCAACAGATATGTGGCTAACACTCTGATGTAGGTCACGAAACTGGAGGATAACAACACTTTCGGTGAGCTTCCTCCAAACAAAGCATGTATACACAAATCAGCCGGAGGATTTGAGTGTGTAACACTTGTAACATATCATACCAAATTCTTTTACAAAACGCATTGGCAGACTGCATTATTGCATTTGCTTCTCTCAGGTTAGATTCTGGTCAAGTCTGACGAGTTTTTTGTCTGATAGTATATTTGATTAGGCAGTTGGATATCGTTTTTGATCCACGGCATCCAAGCTTGCGATGCATATTCCAAGTTCTAGAGTATACACGTGTTTATCATTGTGGATAAAGTTGTTGGTGAAAAAATGCAGAAAATCAATCGCATCACCCCGGACCCCACAGCCTGGGGTACGCTTATAAATGATTTCACAAAGTAAACGGTTCTTTACGCTACTACAAACTTGGATAGCACGGGAAAACTGAAATAATGAAGCAATTTAGACTTCCAGTCGATATGGGTTGCTTTTAAGCGGACGTTTTTCTTTACGGGCCACTGGGACCCACAACAGCAGAGCTTATTTTTGGTTTTTTGGTAAGAAAGTGTATAGGTGGCATGAGTTACACATTGGGCAGACTGTTAAACTGTCGCTGTTATTATTTTGGTATTGGTGGCACCCATTTTGCACTTGGGTATGATGGGAATTTAGGGTTAAACAAATATCCCAAAACATGCAGCCGCATTGGCATTCGATCCTGGAAAAGACAGGCAAACGAATTATCAACTATGTCATCACGGCCCACTTAAGATAACTACTAACCATTTATACAATTCTGTTAGGCACCCGTCATTTTATTTTTTGAGTTGTAGTAGACACAAAATAAGCTACATGCATTCAGTGAGATCCAATGAAATCACGGCTACCATTGCTCATTTCTCAGTATTACATTAGGTAATGCTTAAGCCTAAATTCTTTTTTTCTCAACAAACTCTGCTAAACATGTCCTTAACTTTGGACATCACATTGGTAAAAGCGTAAATTTACTTAGAGGATAAATAGTGTTTTCACAGGCAGCAACAGAAATCCAGGCAAAATAACACAAATTTAGACGAATTTCTTAGGAATAAAAATTGGCTTTTTCGTTTTTTTACGGATTCTCAGCTAGTAAGGCTAATTTAATCGCCTATATTTCTGGACAGAGATTATCGAAGTTATAAATGTTATGGTCGTATGGAAAGTTTTGCCACGCCTAATATCTCATCGTCTCCTTGAGTAACTTTACTACGGGTCCAGCGCATACAAAAATTATCAATCCGGATTGCAAGTTAACAAACTGAGGCTCTGCCAAAATATCCATCCAACTGAAACCATGAGCCACAGGTTAGTTTTTTCATATTTACCGCACCAATCGCTCGACTAGCAGCTCAGCAACTACCAGAGTTGGCCAATCACACCAACCACGTTTGCAAGAACACACAAACACGGACAACGCTCGCTGGACGTGACACGTGCAACGCCAGTTTCAACAAGACGTTCACTGCCAAAATCGTACTGGATGCGCTTTTTGAGTAAATATGGGGCGCGGCAACTTGGTTGGCCTCGTTGTTTATTCAGGCTATGTGGTTTTTGCGGTGATGTGGATGCTCAGTGGATGACACGCTGACCGTGTTGATGGTGACATCTCATGGGCAACTGCTCAGATTATCGGCTAACTTGCTGGCAGACAAGGTACAAATTTGGACTTTGACCGTAGCGTTGAAGACTGTGCTTTATTACAAAAAAAGATGCAGATGCACTTCAGGATTCGCCTTTGAAGAACAGACTGCTATTTAACACCAAACAGTGTGGAAAGGCACCCGCACCAGCTTGGTGAGACCAGTGAGGGAAACGATTTATGTGTATAGTTATGCTCTAGTATTAAATCCTCATTTCAAACAAGCACACAATATACGAGTTGTAGAACTAATCAAGCGAGTATTTGGAAAAATTTCTGTCCCAACGTTTTCCCAAGGTCATGAATACTTACCGAAAGCCAGTCATGAAATATGCTGTGAAAGATTGCTCTCAATGGCTTAGAAAGAATATCAACATCGGTCAATGGAGCTAGTGCTTGGTACGCACTGCAAGACGTACGCAGAAAGGATAGCTCAATTAAATGCGTTCAATCTTACCCATCAACTAATTAAAGAAGTCTTCATCCTATTGTACAAAATACTCCATACAACAACTCATCCCTTGCAAAAGCTTGTTCACGTAGCGTCAATTTAAAATCTCGTACCCCTGGTTATACGCTGGTGGTACACCATTCTCACTTAAACTGAGTTTTGGGTTTGTATTCCTTGGACAACTTTACCTTCAAACATTACCAACTCAAATAGTTTGTATGAATTCGAATCTAAATTGGTTGAGTACTGATGGAGTTATTCCTATCCAAAATATTTTACCACAGCGTACATTTTATCCTGTTCTTAAATTGTAATTATCACCTTTCTATTGTTACTAATGCTTTTGCGACCGTCATATACGTTCAATAATTCTGATCGTACCGGAAGAGCAGTGGGTCTTTTAAATGAATGGATAAGTAGTCGACAGAGTTTAGCTATTACTTTTGTATTATTATTATTATCCGTTCAGGGTCAATCAAGGAGATTTATATTAACCAATATACAATAGGAATATGCCATAACCATATCCGGTCGAAATTCTCACATCCTTCAATATTCAGCTACGATAAAACCAGCTTTTCTCGGTTTCTGCCAAACTGTCACGACTTGGTACGACTTCCTGGTGGTAAGAAGAATATACATCACCCCAGCAGAGTGGGTTTCTTTATTGGCAGCGATATTGTGCGCGCACCATCAAACCTGCGAGGCTTTGATTTATGAAGACCGAAATGGAGAGCAAGGCATAGCTCGTAAACAACACCGAATGGTTGCCCGAAATATGAGGGTTGTTTTCTGGCTTTGCCCGCTCTGCGGTCGGTGGTGTGTGGAACAAAAGAACTTGTGGTTTATTGTAACGATGGCTTGGTTGTCAACTATGAATCTCGTTACGGATCACTCAAGTTTTGGTTTCACCAGGGTATTTGTCTCATCGTTTGAATTCGTTGCAAAGCAGACAGTTGCAACGATTCACCGTAAAGGTGTAAAGAAATGGTGTAGTTTTCAGCACCTAACTCTGGTTAATATAGACATAGTGAGTAAAATGAAGAGTCCGCGTGTTTTAACATCTAATATTAATACAGCTAAAAACTTGTAGTACCGAATCCTTATGACATTTATCGTAAAATGCTTGGCTTTTTCACAGTGTGAAAGTTCGTCTACATAGAAGCTTGGAGAAGAATCCTTTTTAAGTTGGTTTAGTTTAAAATCTGATGCTAATATATCTTTATGCTCGCTCTTGATGCTCTTGATGCTTCATAGTTCAAGAAGCAATAGATGAAAGAAAACTCACATTAAATGATAGGATAATATGATATGCACATCTCAAATTTGTACTGACTAAAAGTATACAACATTTATTTGCATATAGTTATACAATGGTTTATAAGCTGCTTCCTTTATGCGCTCCAGCAGAAGCCAACAACGGCAATCTAATCACGAGATTTGTATCGCTCGTGCGCTCGCAAGTATTTGCATAGTAGAGATCAAGTGACGCCGGCGGGTTGTATGAACGGTGGATGTGTTCAAAGTATTTTGTAAATGAGAATTAGGTCAGGTTTATTTTTTGTAGGCTTGTAGTAGACTGTCCACTACAATAATGTCCCCAAGAATGCAGGAGAAAAAGCACAGGAAATGAAAGAATTATCTCGATAGCTAAAACGTGCACGAAGGTACAGCGGAGCAATCACGGAACACGAATCAACGGAAATTGTTTCAAGGTCAATTGTTATTAGGTACAGTAAAACAATGTTGTTACAGGCTACGGTCACCTGTGATATTTACGCGATCTTGTCCAATAAATTAAAATGTGGCAAGCGGAAAACTAGCTAAATAGATTGCCGATAATCTGTTTCAAACGCAATCTCATTTTTTTGTGGTCATGGTGTCCAATATTCTGATAATTATTCCATAAGTGGCAGATGAAACGTATTAAAGTTAATTGAAAATTACCGAGCAAGAATACCCAAAGAATCTTGTCTTAGCGAAGCTGGTCTTACGCATCTTTATAACCAATTCCGTTCTGCAAGCTCAGCTAATACTGTTGTAGTATGCAAGTTAACTGACGTACACATTATAGGTGTGCTACATTGGTGAAATCACATCGCATTTTTATTATCCCGGTGTCCAAGCCTGAAAAAACAATGGAAACCGAGTAGGTATTAAGCCCGACGGAGCGAATCGAAATTCGCCACTTTCGCAATTATAATCCAAGTTGCCATGATTCTATTCCATCACATTTTGTTTGTTCTTGTTTACGAGGCGAGTGTAGGAGTGTGTGCCCGCGAATCGGGAATGATGTTTGGTTTGGCAGCGCGCACCGTCACCCAGCATCCACGGCATGTTCCATCGTTCCGACAACGTCTGACTCACCATCGATCACATTTCTTGACCAAATTTATGATCAAAGCTACACTTTTGGATACAAGTCTTAGAAACAAAGATTATTTATCTCGATAATTGTAACAAGACGTGTTCTGGACGCAACTGGCTTTGCACCACGAACTCTTTTGTGATTGTGCGTTAATTGGGCACCGTGTATGAAAAACACAAGCAACTTGCAGTTTTTCGCGTCTATACCAACGATTGAATGCGTAAATGCATAAAAATTAACGTAGAAGTTGAAACCAAGTTTGAACTCTGCAAGCAGATCGAGTCTAAACCTCAAATATCTCATAAATTTCTCCTCCGAAAATTTTGCTTGTGTTAAAACCCACATCTCCTTTTTCCTAGTGAATATACTGAGCATTTTATAGAAGATCTATTAAGGTCAAATTGAAACAAATGTCTACATAAATCAATTTTTTTCAATGTACAACGCGACGATCTCAAGGTAGAGAAAATTGTTCGTAGTCCATAAATGTAATAATTTATTCCCAACCCAAATATTTGCGAACGAATCTTGTCTAGTTCATCGGTTTATTCGCAAACGAACTTTTCAGAATGAAATGAACTAGAGAAGAATATTTTTATGTGAATTTCGAAAGCTGAACTCATTTTAAATCGCTTTCGTAACCGTGCAGCAATTGTGTTTGACAAGAAAACATCTCAAACGGGATTTACTTGAGTAGTATCGATATGAATACTACTGTGAATGCCTGTACATTCTAGCACTAACTGAAGCTCGATCCACTCGATAAGTTTCCGTGGTTCGTGTATTGATTTTGTACAAAGGTGAAAGGGGTGATGTTGTTAAGTGTTTGGTTAGGTTACGACATAGTAAGAAAATTTGCTTTGCTAGCATTTTACCCAAATAATAAATACACGCACGCATTCCTTCCTGCAATCACGACTAATAATTAGCTACTTGCTGAACAAAATCAACACTCATTCGTCGGTTGCGCAAACAAAGATGTATTTGTCAACCATTTTTTCACCCTGAGAACCCTGAGACCATAAGTGAAATTCCGCATCTTTTTCTGTTATGACTCTTTCGTGTTCGTCCCAGGGTTCCAGCAAGACCACAGAATGAACACTGGCCATAAATTCACTTAGACTCAAAACAATATTTCAAGGCTCACTGAACTTGATCTTACTGTCTCCACCTGATGATGGCAAACAGTCAGAAACCGTTTGTGGTGTGTAAGCGGAGGGGATGTGAGTACGACGAAATATTCTATATGATTTTAGTAGCCACAATTTCTTGGAAGACATTTGATACGTGACATGTGGGTGAGATGAGTGTGAAAACACATTGGAATGTGTTGTTTATTAGCAAAATGTGGATCTCTCTGAGGTTGAACATGTGTTGAATAAAGACCCTAGGTGCATGATGGATTCACATAAATATTTACACCTTGTTGCAAAATCAATCGCATGTCTATTTTGCGTTGTAAGAAGTGTCCGAGGGTGTACATTTGGCTCAATCATACAAGAGAATCATTTCCTATTGAATTGAACGTAACCGAAACATAGTTTTGTCATTCAGTAGAGCGAACTCCCCGGTGATTCCGGAACAATTGACCGATTCCATCAAAATTATGACCACGTGCAATACACCCCTAACACGAATAAGGTCAACGCATTCAAGCATGACGATAATGAAAGGGCAGGAACAAACAGATATCTTGCACACTAATCCATCACGCACGCGCAATTACCACAGAGACACAACAGGTGTTAGTTGCCTAGGCGAATTATCGCGCTTTATTTAGAGCTGACCTAGTGACACGTTTAATTGTAACCTTTGGAACTTAGTCCAAAACGATTGCTACGTCAATTTTTCGAGAATCAATACTAACCTTCAAGCAACCGTTAAATAAGCTTAGTAATGCAAACCTTGGGATGGTTTATATACTCAACGGATGCCGAGATAAATTTTATTGTGCCTTGTAGCAGTAATAATGTGACAACTAAATTCAAATAATGATGTCACTGTTGTTATTTCTCCGAAATGATATGACGTGTTATTAACCATTAATGTAGAGTTGAAATTTCGAAGCTAATCTTTCGTCTTATTCTTATGTTTGAAAAGCTTGGTTTCATTAAGACAATCTTGATGTTTCCAACTAGTGAAGACAAATAACAGATAACAGCCAGCGAATTATAAAAGCGATCGGTCCATTGATCCCATGTTAGTTGTGTCAGTTTTGTGTTGCGCGGGATGTGAGCTGCACGTTACATCGGTCAGTTATAAGATTCTTGAGCATCATTTGACCGAGAATCACGTTGTACTTCTGTACTAAATATTGCGACTCGTTCTACGAACCCCCAATGTAAAAGTTACTTCAATGTTTGAGAAAACAAGGAGAAGCAAAGTGCTCTATTCAAATTTATTAGAAATTTCAACTGTGAACTCACGTTCGATAAATCAGTACATAATGGGCAGACTATATATATATCTATATCTATATCAAAGAGATACATTTAACCTTGATAGCTCAATAAGAAGCTCCATTAGGCTGAGATATTTTGATGTAACTGGAACAACAAACCATTGATATAAGACTTTCTGGACAGCAATACTAGACATTTCGGTTTGTCATTCGATGCTGATGTTGGTTTGAGTGGTCCTGGTTTGCTTCAAGACAATACCTAGGATATCTTTAAAGGGAAAAGAACTTATGCTTGAAGGGAATTTGATACAACATCTGCTTAACATGAAATCGTAGAAAAAGTACAGGATAAAGTGAACAGTAAAATATGATGAGGAAAAGTGAGAGATCAGTTTTCTCAAGCGCCACTAGAGATGAGACGAAATGCCCATATAGAAAACTTACGAACATTCGTAAGGATAGCGCAACGCTATGACAACTCCACTGAATAGGTCACTTAGTGAAATCCGCTTTCGACTCTACGTTCAGATTTGTTGCTCATTCGTTCCCATTTGCAATTCACTTAGAAGATTCAAAATTAATTGCTTGTTTGACAGGTCACTTGATCATGTACACTCGGTTGACGTGAAAAATCGATCGTAAAACCAGCCCGGCTAGTTCGTGAAAGAATACACCGCGGAATGACCATTGATATACACCCCCGGGTTATTACCAGCATCTATAGCCTGGCGCATTTTTGTGAAATTTTCACACCCACAAAGAGAGTCATTTTTTGACATATTGACAAAAGTCACATGATCAACGAGCACTTCAGCTCGGATGAGTAATTTGGTGGCACGGACACTTTGGTCCAAGCATGTGACATATGTGTACCCTCATGTTGAACACGAATCTGGCAAGATTAATGTTAGAAAAAATGAAATGTAAATTAATCAATAACCAGAGCTTATACAGAAATTAACCAGCCACTTTGGTGTTCACGTAGCCCGGACGATAGTTCATTCAAAGCTGATTAAGTGTGTATTTATTGATTACACACATGAATTAGCAGAAATAGTACCAAAAATAAAATACATTGTACAAATTTCCGAATCTTCATCAAATTATATCACACCCCACGACTAGTTTCTTGTTGCTTGCATTCATTAAGTAGGACCAGTACTATAGGTGGAGAAATGGTGAACAATGTGAACTTTGCGTACGGACACATGTGTATAAGAAAGCTAGTTGGCTAGTTGTGTCTTTTCCAACAGTTCAAATATTGTAAACAACATTGATTTGAGTCGTTAGCTCGAATATGGGAAACATCGAAATTCAATGTACAACATTGGACATAATTGGAGAGAAGAATATGTTTTTCGGTTATTCGCGTCAACTTCTACGTTAAATCCATAATAAAAACTGAAACATAAGCAAGGAGTGCTATCCATATAATCCAAAATGGTCCTGTTCGCGGATGATATGAGAATTTTGACGCCAATCAGTTCTGCAGATGATTGTGAGAAACTGCAAATGGATTTGGAAAACGTGTCAAATTGGGTGGCCATGAATGATATGACATTTAACATACGGCAAGAATGTTTCTTGGACATATCGATTGGGAACTGAAAACTTGGCATTGAGCCCGTTGAATAAAGATCTTGGAGTATGGATTAGTAGAAACCTGAACAGCAAGGTTAGGTCTCTTTCGAAGAATATTTTGAAGATTCTCGTAGGTAACGTTATCAAGGATAATGAACGTCTACCATCGCCGTACGACGGAGTATGCGGTAAAGGTCAGGGTTACTTGGCTGCGAAAATATATTGCTCCCTTTGACGAAATCTATCACAGAGCAACAAAGTTAGTTGTGGGTGTTTGCAATGTTCCGTGCCCCATAAGATTACGACATCTGGGTCTATGCGACTTTACTCAAAGGAGGACACAACGCGATATTATTCTGACCTATAGAATGGTGTCTACCGAAGGACATCCACTAAAACATTTGCTTGATGTGTGTGATGGGAAAGTGACACGCGGACATACCTTATCCCTTTACGTCCCAAGTTCCTGTATTGATTGTCGCCGCCATTTTTTCGCCGTACGTGCTATATTTCTTTGGAATTCCCTACCCCAACATGCGGTGGGCTCTCATTGCCTAGCGATAATCAACTTATTATACTGCTCACATACCTCTCACTTACATCCATTTCACAACCGGTTTCTGGTCGTGTCCGGGATATTTATAGGCGTTTTCTTGCCACGACGGTGAATCAGGGTGTTTTGCAGTTGAAAACTGTCGTTCTTTGTGAGAATCCTACTTAATTGTGGCGTCGAAGCATAACTTTGGATCACTTTCACTGATTTATGGCCCACTGAAACGAAACATCCCGACTCACGCCACCTGACGGAAAACCGCCATAAAACTGGTGTAGAGTGTTATTAAAAAATATATACTTCTTGGCCACGCGGTCAAAGCACTAAGTTACAGAATCAACAAGAGATCATTATGGTGTCGGAGTCACAGCAAATCCATAATTCACCTTCACCGGAAGCCTTCAATGTTAACACATATCAGTGAATCGCATATTCTCAATTACTCAATGCACCACCGATTGTTATATTATATGTCATTTTGCATTTTGTAATCGTTATTATACACAAAATGCAAAATTTTTAAGCTGAAGGCTAGCCAGATATGCTGTTTAGCTTATGCTGTTAGTCTAGCTTAATGCTTGCCTGTTATGCCTAAGATATGCTGTTTATGCCGCTTATGCTGTTAGCCAGACCTCTAGCGATTGTATTTAACCGTGCTTGCCTGTTGATGCTGCATGGAAAATTGCTAAGAAAATTACGGTGAGAACAACTAATTGTGTTGGACGCCGTGCAACTCAAAACATCGAAATTAACGCCTCCCTTAATCGTGTCAAGCCAAAAAGTTGGCTCGAGTTTTCCACTCCTTACTGCCAGCCAGGCAGATAATAATTTCAATAGAGCCCTTCAAACCTGCTGAAGCAGATTCGATACAATATCATCATTTCTGGTCACTTTTATCGATACTTTCTGCTGACATGGAGTCAATAAATTGGTCAACGATCTAAAGGCCGATAGTGTCAAGCTTTTTTGACGGAACATGGGCGAGAGCAAGAAATCGGATGCAAAGGTTTGCTGAAAACGCCTGCGATCACAGACAGCCAGTTGCCTTTTGTAAAGATTGCAGCAGTTTAGTTAATCATGAGGATATATTGTTTTGCGACAGGCCTTCGTTTGGTTTCGATAAGCGGGCGCAATGAGACACATGCAGTCACAGCATTTCACTTGCATGGATTTTTTCTAAAATAAAATTCATCCCTAATTCATTTGGTTCACATTCTGTGCATTAAGTTCCACTGAACATCCCTTATTTCAGTGGTGCGTGTACTCTTTGTGACACATTTTTTCCAAGGAACTCCTCAGCGAATAATCCCAAAACGGGATCAAATTCGAGTATATTTCCATACGTCCACGCACTGGACGAATCAGTCTAGCTCCAAATGTGTCTGAGATCGATATGCACATGACTTCGCACCTTGTCCGTGTATTTGGAAAGGCTACAGTGTCTAAAGTTTATTTCCTTATAATCGCCATATAAATAAATGTGGACAGCATCAAAAACGGATCACGTGTTTTTAATCCACAATTCAATCTGACTCATCTCCATTCATCTCCCATTTAAATGTTTGACGATTAAATATTACTATTGAAATAACCCTGATTAATCGAAACATATCCAAGATTATAAAAGCTCTTGACTGTGAGACATGTTTAACTAACTTTGTCAAGTCACACAGTTTTAAATAAAGAGTAATTCCGTTGCTAAGTGTTCGAATGTAAACTTGCTAATTCTAATCGCTACAACACACATGTTCAATTTATCCTCCAGTTCTTTTACCGATCAGGCAACCAACCACTCATACACATACCACCCACAAAGTTCCTTTGTTTTACGCGTTTGACACGGACACACTTTCGTTCCTTGACACTAAATGTTTGGCATGCTTATTCCACGGCTTGTCACAACGTCAAAATAACTCGGCATATCCTGGCAACAATTAACACAGTGCTCATTCACACTTTTCATACCGATCTCAGTTCGCGAATATAAGCATCGGATTGTACGGACTGACTGACAGCATAAGAATTAGATCGCACTCTCTCTGGGAAATTACATCCGATTTAATGAAGCAAAACAACTAAAGCTCCTTGTACTGGTGTTGAGAGATCTGATTTTTGATGTCGATCTAAGGTTCCTGAGAACGAATAGGTAAGTACAGTGTTATTTAGATTATCAATTATCATGCAAGGCGAGTTATATGTTTTTGGCCTGCATTGTTCAACTTGAATGTCCCATACAAGGCCGCACGACTTTCGCTTACAACGTTTAATCAGTCAAACCCTTCGATAGTACTAAGCGATCTACCCTTCGAAGAAAGCTACAGATATTGGGATGCCTGGTTCTCTTCTTTGACAATCAGTTATATCACAAATCTCAGCGCTTGGTTGAATGGTGTTTCGTAAGCTTCGGTTTCCAGATCAATAAATTTCATGATGCACTAAAAATTCAACCTATCCGCTGATGTCCAAACTACTTCTTCACAAAAAAACGAACATATCAATGCCAATCAAGTTTTTTCATAATGTTTTAAAAAATAATCACGAGAATTAGGAAAAAACATGTCAACAAATATTGTGAAGTGAAGTGATCACAAAAGAGTGTGTCTATTAACGTCGTGTTTTTCCTGATAAGCAAAAAAACTAGAGTGGACAATTAATTATCGGAATATGTTGTAGCTTGTATTCAAAATTAAATTGCCGAATATTTAATCCAAGTTCGTTTATTTTGATCTTTGAATTGTTCCTACCAGAGATATCCTGCGAGATGATTGATTCATGTATTTTGAAAGATCGGGTAGCTTGTAAAAATGCCTTCAAACGGTAAGATCAAATTAGAGAATCACGAAAACACGGTATGGGACAGGATTGTTTAGTCCAGCCTCTGGATATTGTCAGCTAGCTCATGCTGAGACGTGGGTCGTCAACAATGTTTCGATATTCGCCCAGATTTTCTGCTTAACTTGCCGGTTTTTCTCACGTCAATCCACATTCATTATAGGTTCCGGGGTCACACGTCGCGTTTACTTTTGTCTAGTTCTCAACGGGTTTCACATGAGCGTTAAAAGAACGATACTTTTGGTAGACTTTCGGAAAGTAACGCCAATCCAAAACCATCGTCGGCTAAGAAGAAAATTCTTGGTGTAACGGTTGTTCGGTGCATGACCATAAATACATCTTATTGATGGCTTCAGGACGACAGATGCCCAGCAGTGTTTTAAAGCACCCGCGAAAACTATTCCATACCAAACTGTAGTTCAAATTAAATTTCAGATTCCAGTGACGCTAGAATCCAAACCTCAGCTGCGTTTCCGCAATCAACATTCGTTCAGTGCGTGGACCAGCAGAATAAAATATTCAAAGAGGGTTAGACTACGTCCAGTTATGGAATATTCCATCCAAGCCTGGGCACCATGGCTGAGGAAGGATATCGAACTACTTGACAGGATTTATCATCATGCGACAAAGTTGGTCTCCCAATTCAGAAATTTGCCATTCAAAGAGCGAATGTTAAAAATAAATTTACACGATTTTACCCAACGACGGATGCGGAGTGATCTCCTGCTGGCATTCAAAATCTTGCATACTGAACACGATCCCCTAATACACTTGCTAAAGCTCAATGGCCTTACTCGAACACGAACACATTCAAGGGATTTAACAGGTTAAACATTCCGCATTCTCGATTGGATATTCGTCGTAATTTTTTCTCGGTAAGAATTTGTTTCCCTTGGAACATTTTGCCCGAAGAAATCACACGCTCGGAATCTGCTGCGGTTTTCGCTTCTAAACTCGATGAATATATGACGAATCATGCGGTGTGTGACTGAGAGATTTTGTAAATTTACTCCATATACCTGTCATCCTATGGTTACTGTTGAGCTTATTGCTTTTTCTGCCATAAAACTTTCTGAGTTCTGAGTTATTTTGGTGCAAACTGTTCCACGTTTACAGTGACATTTCAAACCGCCTGAAATTTCAGAAACTTCACATTTGATTCAACAAGGTGCACTTGTATGCCATTGTTGACTAAAGTTGGTACGACCAACCTGATCAATCACCTGTGCCCAAACACAGGTAAATGGGGTTAAGCCCATTAACCATGAGAACAATTCTGTATTTGCATGCATTTCTATCACATACACCCCACCACCGGTTTCGTGCTGGTTGCACTCATCACTCAGGGACCAACCTTATCCAACAGTGGCATACAAGCGCAACGTGTTTACCATTCTTCATCCTTTTCAAGGCAAACTAATCCTGATCGTACTGCAGCTACCTGATTCAATTCAATTCAATTCAATGGTCCAAAAAGCACATAGCTTTACAAAAACCACAGAATAATGTGGGAATAACGAATAACATAGGTAGTGTAAACAGAACTAAATCGGTTGCGATATGCGTTGAACTGCAAGCAAATAGGGATTTTTCTTCATAGCTAATTGGTATATTGTACACTCAAGGATTTTAAAATTAATGCCTCAAAATTTTGTATTTAAATCTCAACCTGTTCACCTGAGAAATGCCATGTATTTAATGGTTCCTTCTCTTTCACCATTCACGTTATCTGTGTTATGTAAGGAAATATGCTGAGAAACACAAGAACGTGTTTTCGTGAGATAGTTGCATCCAAATTGATTCTAATTCCAATGTACTAATTCTCCTGATGATAATATTAGATGGGACAATTCACCAGAAATTTATTCTCGAGTTCATGTCCAAAACCGAGTTGAGTTGAAACACATCAGCGGCAGCTGATCCACCAATGCCACATTGATTACACGTGGCGCAAACAATAATCGTAACACCCCACTCGAACCAGCTGGAACGTTGCTTTAAAATTGGCACCGTTCCATCCACTGTTCATTCGTCACCGCAAACCATTGTCTCGTCTAATCCATAAGAATAATCAGAAAAGTACAGCTGGCGCAGGTGTATGACTGAAACAGATTGTGGAAACGAAATCTAAACCGAGGTTAAAATAGCACAGGTGTCACGGCCATTTTTGTTCATGTAAACAATACAACGATCAAAGTAAATGCATCACCGGAAGTCGGTTCGTTCCACAAATAGTAGTGAAACAATCGGTATAGGTGAGTTGAGTAAATTCCAGATGTCCAAATACAATTATTGATAGTATGTCCATTTAAAGTCAAAGGAAACTGAGTGTGCTTGTTCACATACTGCTCACTTCCCTTATTCTCAAAATACACGATCGTTTTGTCCGGTTCATAGTCACTGGAAGGGGCAAGCAAGATTTATTTTAAACCTGACGTAACAATTAGTTTGGTAGGTAAAATTTTCAAAAGACCACAAGTAAGGTAATTACATAACCAAACCCTTATGATTGGGATAAGGTAGAAAAAAATGATTTGAAAATAGTAGGGGAAATATCATGGTTAGCCCCATCTTACGGTCAACATTCGATTTGAACAAAGTTGAATCCATAAAGTTCACCAAATACGGATATGAAGTTCATAAGGGTCAAAACAACCACATGTGTTTGTTTGCGTTCATTTGACGGACGACTTTGGCTTAGTCAGCCTTAAAAAAACGGCGGATTAAAAGTTCTAGTTTAGTCGAACATATATCAACTATTTCAACCTACACAGATCTTGATGTTACCCTCCTTACATGATGAACACAAGCGATGAAAATGCGCGTAAATATGAATATCTTTGTAAAGCGATAATTCTGTACGAGCAGGTATATGTTCAAAATTCCGGTAAAATATAGAATTTATCACTACTTATAGCGGTTTAGGTAGTGCATAAATAAAAATGTCAGGACTAAGCGAAACGCCGTTGAAACAATTACGCCTTTGCTCTAAGCGATTCACCAGCTTTTACGACGATAGCGCTGACTGGAGAAGCGGAACTATGGATTCATGGGAACATTGATCAGGCACTGAAATTGAAGATTTTCACTTATGTATATGCCCTGTAAAAGTCAATCTGTTCATAACTTATTCACATATGCATGACTAATCTTGATAGAGCAGCTTGGCCTTACAAGTTTTACTGGTGTTATGCTATATTCATATTGGAAATATATTTCCATCACTTATAAATGTTAACTAGGAATAACGTAACTTACAGATGTAGTATATATATATATAATTTTGCGAATGTAACAAACTTGCAAATTTAACTGTATTTGCTACACACAGAGAAATTATTATCATTTAACTGTAACATTTTGTTTCTCCAAACGTCTTTATCTTCGCACGGAAAACCGTGAGTCAAAAAGCAACAAGACTGAAACGAAAAACTAACTGCTGACTGTTCGTTCAACATGTGCTACACCATTTGTTGTTCACTATTATAGCTAAAGCGTTATCACGTATGTGAGTGCGGAGAGGTTGATTTAACTAACATAAACACCATACATGTACAAACAGGCTGATGTGTGCACACAATTGTAAACCCTCAAATTGTATCCAATCCGGACTAAAAAGCGCAGAACATCACCGTAATCTTGTACAAACCGGCATTGCTCTTAATCACACAATTAATACTTATAAGAACAACTCAACTCATGAGAAATCTTTACAACAGAACATAAGGATGTTCCACTATTGCTTATTACTTGCGAATAATACGCATAGTTCCTAATTCCAAAGCATCAATAAAGTAGAGGATTGCTAAAAATGCCCTCAGCCTCTGAAGTACAACAAGCCAATCCGGCTCATTTGGCGAACAACACGTTTTTGGTGAACTTGGCTGTCTCATTCAATGTGAGTAGCATTCCTTTGGCCATCTTCATTCTCATCGTTATACTCATTGCCTGCGTTCTGTTCATCGTGGCCGTTATCTTCATTGTCCGCAGTTGCATCAAGAGAAAATTTATTCCAAAAAAGAGAAAGAAACCTTACAAGTCCCTGTATCTGGATGATGTACCGGGTCTGTCAACTAAAGCCAGTGAAAAAGCCTATGGATCTCTGGAGTACTCAGTGCAGTATAATATGGATAAAAGTGAGTTAACTGTCAACGTTATACAAGCAAACAACTTAAAACCGAGAGCTGGCGTCGATACATTGGATACTTATGTCAGCGTTACGGTTTTAAAAGAAAAGGGAGACAAGTTGAAGCCGATTGGGAAAACAGCTAAAACTGTCAGGAAAAAGTCACCCCGCCCGATTTGGAATCAATTATTCACGTTCCCCTTGGAAGAAAAAGAAATCAAACTTTGCACAATCTTGTTTGAAGTATATGATTATGATAGCATTGGGCAAGACTACAGCTTGGGACAACTCAGAGTTCATTTGAAGGATCTAGATGAGACGGAATATGTCGGTAACCTGCTGGAACAAACTGGATGGCTTGGAGCTGGTGTTCCCCTCATAAATGGTGTCGGGGAGCTGTGTGTGGGTTTGTGTTATTATCCTCAATTTAGTCGTATCGACGTAACCATATTTGAAGCGAGACAATTAAATATCGAAAGACTACTATCACATTCAAAAGAGAATCACCTGTTTGTTGAAGTTGAATTGCGAACCAAGGGCAAGAAAAGCTTAGGTACTAGTTCAACAAAAACCAAGACGGATACAGTTAACCCATACTTTAACGAGCGCATGAGTTTCCCGTTGAAAAGCGGAAAATTAGATGATTGCAAAATTATTTGTCGTTTACGCAGACATGGACGTTTGGGGATTAAGAAGACGTTGGCTAAATTGGAACTTAGTGATACAACTTTGGCAATGACTGGCAGCAAACAATGGGAAGAGATGTTGAAGGGTCCTTCGAAAACACATTCGATGTGGCATGTGCTCACCGCAAAGGGTGCAGAAAATGAATGAACACATTTGCTCATCCTTGCTGATCCGCAAAAGCTTCCTGGCAAGTTTATTGACCATGTGTTTTGTGAACGATGAGATTTTTACCCAGTTCTTGATAAAATGATTTACATCCGGTTGAATGGTATGAATACATTATGATCTTGAGGTGCACAAAATTTTTTTTAGTGTTGGGTTAGATAACTGAGACAGACAATAACCAATACTTCGCTTTGTGATTTAAAGCGAAGCGAAGTTGCGAAGCGAAGCGAATATTCGCTTCGCCATTGCGAAGTACACTTAGGATATTCGCTTTGATACTATTCGCCATTGCGAAGGGCAGTTAGGGCACTTCGAAAATTCGCTTCGCACTTCGCTTCGCTCCAAAAAAGTGACATTCGTTATTGTCTGAACTGAGAGCCGTAAACTTTAGTTAACCTATCGAAAATTTCATCTGGTTAAGTTGACTTTCCCACGCAGTGTGTAAAGGGAAAATGACTGATTACAAAACGGTTAACAACGAAGAAGAGGTCCCAGACAATGAACTATCATCTATATTTTTACACTTAGTAACATAGTATCACACGAAACTCGGAATAATGTGTTTAAAACTCAGTTACTCAAGTGGACAGTATATTGAAGCAATATCACCAGCCTGCAAGTTTTATGATCAATTTCTAAATCAATGCTCGGCCATTGCCTATCGACAATATCAATGTTCACTCGCACTGAACTTCATCTGATTATCTCAGTGACAACGTCAGACTGCTCTTTAAATTCAAGTTTTCACATTCTGCTTGCCGATAAAAGGTCACGAAATTCAAGCTACTTTCGTAGAATGTTAAGCGAACCATTCAACCTATTTGTATTATGACCAACACAATGCAAATATTATTGTAATGTTGCTGCGCAAATACATGATGTTCAGAATTCCGTACACAAGAGCAAGGTAAGTAGGAACGTCTCGTACTCGCTCTACCTTATGAGTACAGACGGCGCAAATCCGGTCGTGGAGTACGTGTGATTGAATAAGAATAAATTTGGATTCCAGCCCGTAGTTTTGACCTAATCGACACGTGCGTTGCGTGTTCTCTGATGGAACAGTGTTGGCTAAAAGCACTCTCATCTAAAGGTGCTTCCAGTGTTAAACATTTGGCTTACCATTCCTTCATTGCTCCAAATCATGTGAAATCACATTTTACGGCCACTAACTGTTGTGCGTATACATCGAGACAATGTCCCAGCGTGTGTATGACCAGAAAGTCTGAACAACGGCTTATTTACGTGGCCGCTTTCATATGCTCACGGAGTCTCTAGGTGGTTAATCATGGCTGGTTTTGCCGGACACGCCGAGCAGTTCCTTCAAAATCCAACTTTATTAAAAGAGCATATTTACAAATATTTCTAGTTTTTATTCTGGACTAAATCTGTCTGCGTTCCGATATCTACAGCAGTACTCGCGCAACATACAACCAAATTAAATAACCCTGATCGAATACAGACTGGAAGTGTCTGAATGTTTTGCGTTGCAAGCAGAGTTTCAAAATTTTAATTTAAAGAGCAGCCTGACGGTGTCACTGCGATAATCGAATGAAGTCCAGTGCGAGTGAACAATGATATTGTCGATAAGCAATGGCGGAGCAATGAACATGGAGTCGGAACTGATGGAATTTTCCCCATTTGTTGCTCATATTTGAATTTCCCTAGCCTACAACAGGAAAAGCAACAACCTTGTAACATTTGGAGATGAGTTCAGGGAGACAAGACAGTATAATTTCGATTAAGATCCACTGAAATAATCAGGGTAGTTCTCTTTCTATGTACCGCAATATGAAGTACAATGTAATGTTGCGCGATCACGGAACACTCAAATGATTATCCCAGGAACAACAGAAGTGAATGCAAATAAATTGGATTACTCTGGGATAAGTAGGCTTTGACAAACCCCACATTGAGTTACGTGGAGCATTATCAAGAATTTTGACACTTAGATTCAGATCAGGTAAATCGATCGGAAGACACCATAGATTGTGCTAATCCGTAAGCTGCTCATTGCCGGCGACATAACCGCAAGAGCAGCTTCAGTATCGAATGGACAGATTGTTTCACACCCATCATAACTTTCGAAAATATTCATTTTAAACGAGTAAATCACATTACATATCTTGACTCAGATATTACGGATTGATAGAAGAACTGCCATTTTCTGTTTGAAATTCCATGTCTCGGCAATCGAAAGCTTACAGTGACGACGAAAATGATGGTATACAGCGCGTGCACAATGAATGCCTTACGATATACTGACGAAATTTGGACAATACACGCAAGACACGAGCAGAAGCCCAATGATATACATTTACGTGCATCAATCGCATCTGGAACCTATCCTGGATGAACAGAGTATCAACTGAAAAATATCCCCTAACGCAGCTCTACAGAGCAGGTTCACTATATGGCGCATACACTGGCTTTGTTGTATCTTTAGAATGGAGATCACTCGTATCCTAAAAACGCTACTAAATGGGAATGTTTCAATCGAGGAGCCGACTTTAGGAAGGCTGTACTTGCACTATATAGACGTTGGTGTTTGAGAGATGAGAGCTCT
Organism: Atriophallophorus winterbourni; assembly: GCA_013407085.1. NCBI lineage: Eukaryota > Metazoa > Platyhelminthes > Trematoda > Plagiorchiida > Microphallidae > Atriophallophorus > Atriophallophorus winterbourni. The sequence goes on along the minus strand of JACCGJ010000605.1, from coordinate 25,187 downwards.
GGACGTTGAGCTTACAAAGTTGGAGCAACTTGCTCCTGACCCCTCTTCTTGATGTCGTGCTTCAAAGCATCATTTCCAAACTTCGAAGAGCAGACACTATTTCCATCCGCTGAACATAGATCGCGCAGGTAGTGAGCAAAATATGCCAATCGACAAAGTGCTGCTTATTTCTGTGAACGCTGTGGAGGGATTGTTCCTCTTGAATTGTAATCTTTAGTGATGTGAAACGGTGTGGAGCATAAAATCTTTGTGCGCTTACAACGTCCATCCATGGTTGACATCAACCAAAGTAGATTAACAACAACAACAACATCGGTAAACTAAAATGGCATGTAATCATTAGGTTTCCCTGGGTTCATTGAATGGATGTGACAAAATAATGAGAATTTCGTCATGTAGTCTGATACGGAAACGTTACATGGCTTTACCACACTCAGGGCAAGTATAGAAGCTCACAAAAATCTTTTTGGTGCCTGCACGATTCTAACCCAAATGACCAATATAAACAACGCGTATATTTCACCGGGTGCTAAACTAGACGAGGCAAGTCAATTGTGATGCTAAATCAGTGAAAAATATTGATTTAAAAAAATAAGTAAACCGCTTGGTTCTACCGTGGTTCGATTACGAAGAAGTCAATACGCAATTACTCAATTAACGAATAAAACGAACAGATTTTTAATTCATTAAAGGCAAGCAGCTTGTTTATTCCCTTCGAACAAATCATGATGTCTGGCCACATTGTAATTGTTCAGTTGAGTTCAGTTGGCATAGGATTGTAAATGGCTGATAAGCCAATCGAGCGTCCAGAATTTCTGTCGGTGGAAAGCTTCAATGGAGCGCCCACCACTGCCAAAGTTGGTTGATTCTTCTTTGGTATCCTCGTCGTATGTGATGATACGTTCGGTGTTTTTCAGGCCGTACTTCGGTCCCAGTACTCATAGCTGCGACAGGGATAAACGGAAAGGGTTTCTCTTCACCGAGCCGGTGAGAGGTTAGCTATGCGTACATTTGAAACCCGCGGCCTGAAATGTCAAACAGAAAGTTGTACAGTGAGAAATAGCAGGGATAAATCATAGCGTTCCTTTTAATGAAAAAGTTGAATAACCTGAATGAATCTAATCAAGACTTCCATTTTGAGGACGCAACTCATCATTATCCTCTAGAAAGCGATTAAAGGGGAAATAACAAATTCAAGGTGACGTAAATTTAATTAACGTTTGTACAAGTAATGAGTGTTTGGAATCCCGCTAAACGAATAGAAAGCTAACACCCAAAATTTCACCACCATGACCAGTATCCGAAGTGAATTTATGCTTGCTATAAATATTTTAACGCGATAGGTATAAAATTGAGGCGACATGCTTTCGTCGTAATTGCTCGAGAACGTCACTAGACAAGCACTGAATTGAAAACCAAAAGGTAAAATTAATATACTGAAACGTAAACAGTCGGTGAAGATTGATTGAAAACGACAGGAATGTCATCAAAATTAAAACCATTCGATTGAAAACCTTCAACAAAACACAGTCCGTTGGCGTGGTGTTGATGCCGTCTTATGCTCACACTCAGCGTAGACAAGATTAGGTCAATTCAATTCAAGTCCTTTCTTTTTTCAACGCAAAATGTTTAATTTCAGTTATCAAAACAAACGATAAATTTTCCATGATTTTTAACACAAAATTCTCACACCATCATTTTATTGCCGGTTCAAGGCTGCCCTTTTCCGGCCGCTGGAATTAGGCTTAGTTGGTATCGAGGCCAACGATAGAACGTAAACCTGGTTTTAGATCGAAAGATTGAATCTTTGCAGCAAATCAAAGTGCTTAAATACTGCATTATAAAGAGATTCCTCGTGAGGCATTGAAATGATTATACGTGAAATATGCTGCTTCAAGATTCAAGATTTATGTAGATAAAAGCAAAAAGCTATACAATACCATAGCATATGCATATAAATTTAAATAAATCGTAATTTAATGTTTCTAACAAGGTGGTTCGAAGGAGAAGTGAAAATAATTCAAAGTATGACATAGGTTGGGAAAATGTTGGTCGTGCGTGTCTATAGCGAAAGCGCTAATGGTTTTCACTAAAATGGTGACACAATTTTCGACAGTAAACTGTTCCAGAGAAAGGATACACAAAGTGAATAAAAGTTGAGACGTAAGCTTAAGCGAGAATGCAGTATTTGAGACTGGAAGACTGGACTGGGAGAGTGGAACCAATTTAAATAGGTACCGGTGTGGATGGGACATTGTATCGATTATTCTGTAGGTTGAAATTAGGTAACCTAGAATGGAGAGTGTTGATCCTAGTCGAGGCAGTTGCTGCTCAAATGGTAGATTATACAATCCCGTAATCATTTGGGTTGCTTATGATAAATCTTCTCGAGTAGCGCGATGTCTTTTTCCAATCATGGTGCTCAAGTTTGCGCTGTATAGTTTACGACTGGTTATATGTATGTATTTTGTAACTTCTTTAATGTTTGGGACAAGAAACGTTCGAAAATTCGTTAGAGTATACCGTATACATTGCAAGCACGCTTGTAGACGGCCTCACACTGAACAATGCTTTTCAAATTTTTGCGTACCCAGATACTAAGATCTTTCTCTGACGAACTGCAATCAAGCGATCGACTACTCAGTACGTATACGAACGAGAAGGGTTTTCCAACCTGTAACATTTTGTAATTGCGACAATTGAAGGGCAGCTTGCTTTAAATTGATTACTGATGTAGCTTAGATCTGCTTGTTACAAGCAGTCAATCGTCAAAAGAGTTTACCTTTATCCTCAGTTGCACATCTTCAGCGATTTCAGTCAAATAAAATGCATTGCTTAAACTAACCATCCACTACTGGTTAACTGCGGTTCAAACTCATCAGATAGAGGTAAATAAATTGCGTTCAGTTAGCCTTGAAACATTGGATAGATGGTGAACTAAGTTTTATTTTGAAAGCTAATGTATCGTTAGACAAATCACGTTGTTTATATGCCGAGCGTCGAAACGATTACAATTAGCCTAACTATTGTGCTTCCCACATCCTCACACTTACAATCCACTACCAGTTTACGGCTGTTTAACCTCATCAAGTGAAGACCGCAAATTTGGGTTTCGTCTACCCTGAAACGCTTTCCTATATTTTGAAGCTGAACAATTTTAAACGTGGATATATTTCAGATAATTTTATTGACTTGTGTGCTTTTATTAATCACGTTTAGTTTAACGGTTCAGCGACGAGAAAAAATGATTTGAATCAACAAGTTTGCTTAGATAACAATCACAATTTCTCACAGAGCGATTGATCAACAGCACATACGGCATCAAAATGGTCTGTTTTAACAAATGTGTGATGAGTCACTTGTAAGAAACACACCTATTTGCCTCAATACAACCACAAGCTAAATTTGCTACAAAGTAGGCTGAAATCGCCAATCGATACGTCGCGATATAAGATCGATATTAGTTAAATTCACAAATCTTTTAAAGCACTTATCCGAATAACATTATATATGAAACCACAATGCCTGAATGGGAACCACTCATACAAACATGCCGATGGAAATATGGATATAACACGAATTACTGATGAAATATATCAACGTGAAAAGACATCCAACACGTTGAGCAGAGAAAGAACTCGAAAAAGGACGAGATTTTAATGCTGGTTTGTTAAAATCGATTGTCATAAAATTCTTGAAGTGTTATCTACAGTTGACTCAGGGAACCAATTCACATTTAAATAAAAATCGTATTTTCTAAATTTGATCTGCCACTCTTTTACCATGGAAGCATGGTCGATAAAATATGACCTCAAAACATCGAATTCGACTAATGTAGTTTTATGCTATACATAATCGGCATAAACACATCATAATCGGTCTCTGACTGTTCGATATCAACAGGTGAAGGCAGTAAAATTAGGTTCAACGTGCGTTAAATCAATGGACGAGTGATGAACATCATTGTACTTTTAAGCCCCCTTTTCAAGGTTCACTAAAGCTAATCTTGCTTCATAGACTTGATGACGGTAAACAGCTAGCAGACAATTGTGTTGGTATGTGAGCCGAACCCTACAACCGTCTTGAGCGCTCATCTCGGAATCACTTTTTGACTCTGTATTTGAGCACCGCAATCCTTCGGAAGAACTCTATTTGAGGTTGCGCTCAAGGAAATGTTTACTAATCACATTTGACTGTTATAATCTTTACCTAATAACAAAATCCTTTTGTTGCACCAAGACTCACCGAAACGGATTGAGTTGTCTTTCCCTGATGTGCCCAAAATCCAAAATGTACTCTACCACAAATTTAGAAAGAACGTTTAATGATGTCCAAGAATGTATTTTACTCCTCGATTTATTTAACTTCAACCTTTATGGTTTGTAGCAGTGAAAACGAGAAATGTAAAATATGATTACCAAACAGAAGTGGGTGGACAAAATAATGATTTCAACAGAATCGTTCAGGAAAGCTAATGGTCGAAAACTCTTGAAAAGTTTGTGACGAGTATGAATAAAAAGCTCATTTGAATGCATTTCCATCACACACACCCCATGACCGGTTTCGTGCTGTTTGCACTCATGAGGTAGTGACAGCAGGATAAGGATCCGCATGCGGTTGAAACAATGGATCCTGACCCTGCTGTCCCTACCTGCTGAGTGCAAACAGCACGAAACCGGTCATGGGGTGTGTGTGATGGAAATGAATGAACATGAACTTATTTGTTCATGGTCATGGGTTTAAACCCCATCTCCATGAGCGTGGGATCATGTGATTCAACAGGTTGGTCATACCAACCTTATCCAACAGTGACATACAAGCGCAACTTGTTTATGTGATGATTATCTTTTATATAAATTATACCATCAAAAATTTTTTTGAAAATCGTAAGCGTCATTAAATTTCTCAACAGCTCAGTTCCCTATAGGCCGGCGATTTACGTACTAACGAATAAATTTTGTTTATCAAGCATGGATGGTGTTCAAACATTCGCTTTTTTGTTTCCGCGTCGTACGGCCAGGAGCAAGTGAATTTGTAAATATATATTGATTTCTCCTGAAGAGGTAGCTGGTCTTTAAGCGGTCGTCTAATTACCAGTTGGTTGGCGAATGCTATTCCTACTTTTCTGGAAATGAACGTTCGTTTAAAAATCTGGTCGAGCTTATGGTTTAGAGAATCGCTAGAGGCATCGTCCTTACATTAAATTTAAAAATATAAAGGCGCTGTTATTACTGATTGCCTTCTAGTTATTGGGCGCATGTGCATTTCAATGAAGCATGATAAATAACCATTTAGGGTTTGAAAACTTTTTAGCAGCGCAAATTCTTCCGCAAAATTCTTTTCAGAGCGAATTCGAAGATTCGTGGCATAATATGGGGGAGACTAGGCGAGGTTATGTTCTGAAACCATTGTTTAGTGAATAAGAGGAAATGATGAACATTAGCGCATCAAAACGAGGAGCGCCGATTAAATGTCAAAGTGGAGTGAATCATGCTGCTAGAATTTAGTGAAAGAACAGAAAACTTATTTAGTGCATTCTAAGTCAGCTGTGGTTGAAACACCAAAGTTATTTGTTCCCTTCGCATATACGAAACTGAACAAATAGCAAAACAAGAAAGTCTAAAATATTGAAGAAATATGCGATTTCAAACCACTGCTAAATAATCGAAAAATTGCAATTCAGATTTACCTTGGACAGGCCTCGAGTGACCCACTGTTTGTTACGTAGAATTGGTGGACAATTGCTAACTCTTCTGGGGTCATAGTTCCTAAAGTGTTAAACAATATACTGCCTGCATTTTTTGCACATCTGCTAAAAACCGTGCTTATCGAACCTCAGCTAATTCAGAAGTAAACTTTGCAGGTAAATATTCCACGTCATTTTTAAGTTCCCACGAGCTGACAATTTGAACTCTTACCGTTCAGCGATCGATTGGAATATGTTTGGGACCGATCGTATATTCATAATGCAAAGAACTTTGATTGCAATCGGTTAGAGTAGTTTTTGGGTAACGTTGCACTTCTGACACAGGGTGATATTCAGGACAGGGAACATGATTAAGTAGTGGTCAACCCACCACCACTTATTTGACCTTACCGCTAAACAGCCTATATTACGCCTACAGTGTGTCACGTCTCGTGGGAATGACAAGGATCAGTGGTACATGTTCCTCACAGTGTGTATCCAAATCAAACTGATAAAAATGAACACGGTCAAGGTCAGTTGACACAGCTGCCCACATACGTAAAAGTACATAACTAACGAGGCTAAGGGTATTTTTGAAGAAAAACAAAAATCTAATTAACTAGTAGGTATAAGGTGAATGAAACTATTTACTTTCGCATCCGTGCCGAGTGCCAGATTGTGGAGATTTCCGCCCCATCCACCTTAGTGACCACCAGTCGACCTGCCTTGCCAATTTCGACCGCCTCCGCATGTAGACGTTCGCTATAGGGTTTAATACCGCCTGTCAATATTGCCACATTATCTAGATCGACGCTGTGGCCCGTATCTAAGACGTGCTCCGCCAAGGCGGAATCACGAATAAGGGATTGATATTCCCTCGCATCCCGGGGCTGTCTCACGACACGCTTTCGGTGTTCTTCGATTCTAGTGTGAATTTCCCTGGAAGTCTGCCCTAAGTAAACACCCGAACAGTCCTTACAGTTGATTCTGTAGATGCTGTTCGTAACGCTAGATAAAGGTGTCTTAACCTTGAGAAGCATCAGAACCGAACGGATAGTTTTCCCCTTTCTTATAAGTTACGCGTATGGCCGCCTGGTTCAAGATTCTACGTATCGCTTCAGATGTGCATTTTACATAGGGTATACAAACTGTATCCCGCCAATTTTTCTCCGATGGGTATTTTATCTTCATCAATTGGTGTTTTACAAAACGTTTTGGATAACCGTGGCCTATGAGCCTTTGGCTCGCTTCACGGTGCGCCAGTTTTCGTTCCCATTCGTCGTTGCACAGGTGTTCTATCTTATGGAAAATGGAACAAGCAATGGAACTAAAGACCTGTCTTGGATGAGCGGAAGTGTATCGTAGTACAGAATCTGTATCGATAGGTTTTCGATAGACAGAAGTTTTTTTATTTTCCCGTCTACTTTTTGTGCTAAACAGTCCAAAAATGGAAGAGTGCCTGTGCAGGATTCCACTTCCTTTATGACAGTAATACATGGGTCTATTTCATTTAAATATTTAAAGAAGGCCTCTAACTGATCTCGCTTGATGATACCTACTAGTTAATTAGATTTTTGTTTTTCTTCAAAAATAACCTTAGCCCCGTTAGTTATGTACTTTTACGTATGTGGGCAGCTGTGTCAACTGACCTTGACCGTGTTCATCTGTATCAGTTTGATTTGGATACACACTGTGAGGAACATGTACCATTGATCCTGGTCATTCCCACGAGACGTGACAGACTGTAGGCGTAATATAGGCTGTTTAGCGGTAAGGTCAAATAAGTGGTGGTGGGTTGATCACTACTTAATCATGTTCCGTGTCCTGACTATCACCCTTGGTCTGACGAAGCTTCTGTGTCAGAAGTGAAACGTTACCCAAAAACTACTTTAACCGATTGCAATTAAATTTCCTTGCACTTAACGTTCAAGTTAAATTTTCAGGATATTCCACAACCATTAGAGACGATTACCCTCGAGAGTTCTCGAAAGAATTGCAGCGATCGTTCAAAATGTGGTTAATAACCTCAGAGTTGGAAACTTCGCCTTTCTACAAATAGAAAAATTACGTAAGAAGAGCTCAAGATTACACATTGGAGCTTTGAATTTGATCATTCCTTGCGCTGTACAGTTACGCAGTTTGTTTGAATAACATGCTTAATCATTCTTAGGTAAAATGTGCACCGCTCATCAAACCCGAAATTGTATTAAATCGGCGATGCCTTATAATCGATATCGCTTCATACTAAACATTGAGCTGAGACACTTAAGCATCACTGTTGATTTTTGTTTTATCACGCTATTTCTGATCTAAAAACTAGAAATCGCCAGCCAATAAAAGATTGCTTGTTTTTGGGCTTGAAAAGTAGGCGGCTAAATCGACCAACTGTTTGTCACTTGAGTTTGCCAATCAAAGTGCACACGATGTGAGCACCCTTAAAACAGGTAATTTCAATTGATTTGTTCGATTGACTACGATCCCCTGGATGGATCCGTCATCCAAATGTTGGATGTGCGAATCTGATTAACGGTAGCATTCGAGTATAACTTTGATTAATACTGTTCCGCAGTTTCATCGCTAACTGCAACTAATTCCATTGTTTCCATCTGATGACGGCAAAGAGTCAGAATTCGGTTGTGGTGTGTCAGTGCAGAAGCGCTCCTGAAAATAGTCATTGACGAGGTTATGTTTTTCACAATTGTTTATTAACGGCCACCGGTGGAAGAACGAAATAAGTTTAGCAAAGTTATTTGATGGAAAGATCGTTGTATGTTGGCCTCATTCGGTCGATATCGACCATGGATGTACATTGCAAGCGCATGATGTCTTTATACTTCGAATCTTTTAGAATGACTATTCAGTCCGGTTCGGGAGTGACAATTTCTCCCGCAGCGCTCACAACGATAAACAATACTTGTTTGATCGGCGTCAGTTGCACACCGGCGGCGTAATCTGCGTTCAGCAGCCAAGAGCTGTACCTGCTCTTAATCAGGTTGAACATGAGGCTTTACACAGTGCCTCCAAAGTGAGTGACCAACAGCAAGTTCTTCTTTGGGACCATTAAAACTTTGAATTACTTTGAACTCGGAGTGTCAATACGGAGAGATTTCATATCTCTTTTGCAAACGTATTTGTACCGCATGTTCGGTCTGCCCAAAGGTCGACTTCCTGATTTCAACTCACCATAGAGTAGATCTGTTGGAATACGACCATTATTCGTTCTGCAAAGATGACCCAGCTTGCGTAGGCGGTGCGGTCGTATTAAGGTGAACATACTTTGTAGACCAGTTTTAGAAAGCACTTCATCGTTGGTTACTTTGTCCATCCACAATATGTTCAAGTTACGACGGATGTTTCGTAGATGGAAATCATTCAGCTTCAGTTCATGTCTTGCGTGGATGGTCCAGTCCTCACTGTCGTTAAGTGAAGCTTTTAGTACGCACGTTGAAGTATAGTATAACGTGTATATGAATTCTATTTTCATTTGATTTTTACCTAGCGTAAACTTTGAAAGATGTCAAAAATGATATTTATACGTCTTTCATGATAATCGAAGGATTTTTGTAACGCTATTCAAGCTTTCTTCTCAAATAAACTGACACGCTTGAAACGACCTAAATACAACCTCCATTGTTCCTGAACTCGTGTGCAATCAGTAGAACAAAACGCAACTCAACACTATGAAAGATGTCGTAAAAAATGACGGGTGAAATGTTGAGAATATGAACAGAAAGCTTACAAGTGTTGCGCATGTATCATAACTCTAGTGTAGTAAGATGATAGCTAAAGCTAAGTTTGCAGAGATGACGTTCCTCAGATATACGTCAGCTTTCTTACAAGATCTTTAGATTTAGGTTTGGTTCGTTACTGTTTACTGCATAAGGCATCACAGTGCTCGCCATTAACATGACTAAACTTAAGTTTACCGCATTTTAAAGACAGAAATTCAATGGGGGAAATAATAGGAAAAATTATTTCCAGGTGCAGCACAGGAAGTAACAACATAATGTCTAGGATCAATACTGGAAGTAGCAGGTGACTGCGAAAGCTCAGATAAATAAATGAAGCGGAAATCGGGAAATAAAACAACCCGAAAAAGTCCCAGTACACCTAGTTAATGACGAACATTATCCGTTTCATGTTTGCTGCTGAGTATATAATCACAGAAATAATTCCTGAAAAATCTTTCTTCCACATGTCATCGAAACTATTTGAGAATGAACAAAATTCCGTATTTGCATTCAATTCCATCACACGCACGCTCCACGACAGGTTTCGTGCTGTTCTGCGCTGATCAGGTATGGGCAGTACGAAGAGGATCCAGATGCCATGAGTTGAGAATAAATAAAAGCGAAACGCAGGGATTAGCCGATCAAATGTTCTAGGAATCCCATTGTAGCTTCAGAAGCAGTGTAGGATACAGAATATTTAACCATAGGTTATTTTAAAAATGCAATGCAAGATTTTAATCGCTGTGTAACGTAAATGATCTTCATAATCCTCTAACATCTATAGTACGCCACATTACCACTGAAATTCTTTTCCCCCTTCGAATTGGGTGTGAAATATTCATTCCCCAAATTTTTTTACTTCGAAAGCTTCTAAATTTACCAAGGCGTCAACAAGGATGTATTCTTACGTCCGCATCGCAGAGCTTATTCGTCTAGATTTTCTGCTGTAGCATACTTTTAGGAAGAGAAACGGTTAAATGCAAAATTAAAAGAGCACAACTAAAAATACGAGATAAGCTAATATGCAGATGCATGTTTCTGTCAATGTAGTCTTCAAAGCATTTAAATAAATGTTTTAATGGGTGAGTTAGAGTATACATATTTTATATGTAATTATCACATCACTCCGAATGCATTCGCTTGCCGTACGTTAGTTTCTGGAAAACATTTACGTGTTTGGTTGTACGATGGTAAGTTCAAATGAGCAATAGAATATCTTTTTTGGACCAGGGAGTCCAAGCTTGCGATGCATGCATCATGGTTTGAATTATGTATGTTTTCATGGTTGTGGACAGATTTCCAAGCGTGAAGGTTCTGAAAATCCGTTGCAGTATACCTAGAAGCCCGAAAGCACGCACGCAAACGACTTCGCGATACATACTGTTTTTTAGGCTGCTGCACACTTGAACTCAAGATCCCTTACCGATTTGGCTCTGCTCGAAACGCTGGTCTACAGTGCACTGCACGCTACTGCAACAATATTCCATACACTCACCTGCCTTGGATATAGAATAGGAAACGGCTATACCGTGAGATACATTCTATTGGGGGAGGGTGAACTAAGAACGTTGACATTTAGGGACAAGGAATATGTATAGTAAAGCGACATACAGCTCTCGACCCTGTTTCTGCGACATGAGAAGAACTGGCCGTCAATCGCTCACTTTAAGCGCACCGACGCATGACAAGCGTTTGTAATCACACGTATACACTGAACGTTGTTACTGTTGATTCTCACGGTATTTTCACGCAAAGCTTTATGAAGCAGTGAGTCATGATTGGCGTGATTTAACTAACTATGCCCTTCTGTCTCTTACATGCAGGACTGTTCGCTCATAGTTCGCGGCCGATGTAAACTCTTAATGTATGATTGCGTTATGTCAACGGGTAACTTCTGGATTAAGGTGGCAGCTTTGCCATAAACGAATCACACCACTACATGGTTGCTAGCGCCTCTTTCATTTTCCACATCACAATTTGCATCGTTCATAAAATTTGACAATGGTATAATGGTCTCTCTGGAAAAAGTGAAATGAACTTACCGTTCTGTGAACAAATTATTCATTGAACAAAAAAGTTTACGAGGGTAGCTGAAGAAGAACTTAAAATACATCTTTCCGGAAACCTTTCACTGATTATTACAAAAGCACTTTGTAAAATCAATGCTGGTCCTAATGACCATCTGCACGAAGCTATCTCAAACGGAGCTTTAAAGATTCATACTTGTTATTTAAAACCACACGTTATCGGTTGAGGCGTAGTGAAAATGTTTCATTGTTCCACAATTCAGAGTTTTGCACAAGATGTGATGAACACTTTGCCAGATATTACACATTTTAGTGAATCATCATCAATGCTTGTTTGCGCATGAAATAGGACAAGCATCTATCGTGATTAGCTAACGCCGAATTCACAGCATAAAATAAAAAAGTCAGTGAGGTAATCGATTAGGTGAAGCAACATCTTTTTTAATATGCTAGTTCTATTTAGTTGTCGTCGTCTTAAAGGTAAGAATGTTTCAGATAACCGCTAGCTTCTGGAATCAAGGTTCCCATTTCGGATCATGGCTATTTTAGATGTCAAATAAATAGTAAAAGAAGCTAATAATGGGAAAATCCGCTACGTTTACAATCTACCTCATGCAAGCTATTAAATTGTAAGTGCTTAACATTGAAGCGAACGTGTATAACATAGGACAAAAACCAAAGTAATGTGTTGCTCACATCCCCCGCACATATACATGAAGGCAAACAGCCAGAAACCTGTAGTGGTGTATAAATGCGGTGGATGTGAGCAACACATCACTTTGGTCATCCATAAGCGCCTTGAGTGCTTGACCAAGAATCACTATGCGATTCAGTGTTTGAACACCGTTGTTCGTTGTACGAACCCTATGTAACAGTGGCATTCAATAATAATATTGTTTAGAACAAGGACGATTATTCGGAAGTTTGAAATAACTAATCTATGAGATTGACGTGTTTAATAGTAGTGTTTAGCAATGGATTCACACAAGAATCTGGATAAGACATTAAAACATTTATAAATGGCCAATATGGAATATTATCACCATATTCAAAAGTACATCTACTTATTCGTACAGCGAGTGTGATCACGGCTGCCCAGTATGACCTTGACAACACATTACAGCAAAAGCATTAAAATATCCCAGTACTGGGCGCAGTCCATGTTTTTACTATGAGTAAAAGATTTACACGCGGTAAAATGTGAGCCTATCAATTTTTGATGCAACTCATATTAAGAGACGCATTTAAGCACTCGACATTTAATGGAAACAGGGCTTCGGAATTTCGTTCATTTCATGTTTAACCGAAAAGCAACATTTTGCCGGTGCGCTTGTTAAATAAATTTTAGTAAGGTGTAGATAGGTGAGAGTTTTGATAACTTCGATTTTGCACCCGTTTTCTATAACTGATTACAGGAATACAGCGTTAGTAGTAGATCTAGTAATATTTTAAACGTTATCCCGATGTTTTATACTGACAAAACAATACTGACACCAACTGTACTTACATTGTTATTTTTAAATTTTAATAATCCCTAATGCGAGAGGGTAACGTTATCGCTATTGCAAAAGAATAAAAAGGTAGCGAACGATGAATCTAAAACAATGCCAAGATAGTTGTTTGCTTTCAAACGGAATGAGTTGTATTTCTGGATTTGTATTATGTGACAGATGATCGTTTTTTCAGGTTAGACCGCCGAGTTCCATACGGCCAGTGATTACCTCCGGTTTCATAACCACGATGCGTTTCACATGATAGGAGTCCACCCGCTATCTCAACTGTTTTCTCCAATATTATCTATTGCCATTTGACACCGGGTTGGAGTAGGAAATTGGCACTGAGGATATTAATTTCAAATGAAAAACACAGTTGTGATCAGAACAAGAATATATTGAAGAATGAAGTTTGACCGAACTAAATGTTAAAGAGCGGCAATTTCGTTGATATTGCGCAAGGAAACCAGCTACGAAATTCCTGCGATAAAGTTGCTACAATATGATGTGTTCTTTTTATTTTGGGGCAATCCATAATACAAAACTACTGACCAGAAATTTTAACTTTAAATTTAAATTTTCCGTGAAAACTTACACGATATAAATAAGATTCAATATTCAATATTTAGGATTTATGGTTGAAAAAAGCAATTAATTTCACAATAACCACGGATTCGAAGTATAGGTACAATGGTATATATAAGAATATATTTGTATGAATAAAATCAATGGGACCCATGACTGGTATAGTCTATTAATAGTTGGGGGCAAAATTAGGATTAGCTATCATATAGTCGTTAATTTTCTCTTTGAATATAGTTAAACTGTTTGAGTTACCAAATGGACAGATAGGGAATTCCAAACAAAGCACACACGCACCGAATTAAAATAGCTGCGGCAGTTCCGTTTGGAGTGTGGTATTTCCAACTTGCAACCATGACCACGGCTGTTGCTGGAAGTTAGAAAATGGAATAATTTATCCAGGGGTGGGAAACATTAGTAGTCGTACAAAGCATTCAGGTCCTTTTGTAGCAAACTACAATAATTAACATTGCTGATTCGCCTCCATATTTTATTGTCATCAGCAAACAGAAGCATCTTACTGTCGTTTGGTATTGGTAAATCGTTCATGTAGATCAGGAACAGTATTGGTCCAAACACTGATCCTTGCGGAACACTCTAGTGACATCGATTTGCTTTGATAATAGGTCATCCACACAAACTCTGATGTATCTGTTGCTAAGGTAATCACGAATCGATTCCTATAATTTTCTAACAATAACGTGTTTCTGTAGCTTGTTCAAGAGTAAATTCTCATCGACTCCGTCGAACGCTTTAGTAATGTTAAGGTAATCTCAGTTTTCAGATTTTGAGCACCACACCAGCTTGGAGCAAATTAATAAAAAAGTTAGAATTTCAGATAGTTGCGTGTGACAGGTTTTGAGCAGTATTGGAGTTACCTCGTCAGATCCAGGAGATTTCTTGACATTTAATTTTTGTAAGTGCTGTGTTACCATTCTCTGAGTAATCAATGCTTCACTCAAAGTCGGTCGGTCAAGTAGAATGATGGTTTCCTCAACGGGCTCCATGGATTTTGGCGCGAAAACTCCGGCATAAATTTCTGCTAAAAGACCAGCGGTCTGTTTAATGAATTCAGTGAAACCATACGAAATTTTTCAGACAAAAACTGTCGGTTTAATCTTCGTTATATCATTCACGAGTCAATATAAAGGCTTCGGATTGTGGTGCATCTGTGAAATCAAATGCGATTAAAAAGCTTGCTTATAAGCTCGAATTAAGCGGGTAACTTTGTTTCTCAGCTGTGTAAATTTTGCCTGTAAATCGGCTGTTTGTAGCCTTATGAAACTCCTAAGCTCCTGATATCTGTTTTATCCATTTTTAGCCATGCTTCGTAGTTTAAATTTATTATGTTGAGAAGCTTTTTTCAGAACAAATATTGAATGTTCGTCCAGTATAGATTTCAAGTGTTGTAAGAGAGAGAGCCAATGACTATTCGGATCAGAGTAATCCAGTTGTGCCAAACTAGTGCATTGCAAATAAACGCAGAGCCAGGTAGTTCACTCATCTGACGCATTTTGCTCCGTCACTGTTGCACATAGCGCAACAAACGCACTCGAATTCTAGGACAACATGGCCGCTTCATCCGATTGGCGGTTTATATACAGTATTCTCTACAGTGGTAGGATCTTTTTAAGTATTAGGTCCAAGGTAGACGGTCGGTCTAATCCCATCATACAAGTAAATATCGTAACATGATTATTAAGGTGTACATAATCCAAGACGACTCGTAGTTCATATTCAACTGTCTGATGGATGAGCATCCCGGTTGTAGAGCTGGGGAAGGTTGAAATCCCCTACTATCAATATTTGATTATTTGTACCGCGTTGTCACATACCGCAAACCATCAATCAGTTTATTTTTTTTTGGTCGGGAGTTGCTGTTGGAGAACGATAGATCAATCCAATAATGCATTCGTCTCTAGAAGTTAGAGTCAAAGAGCACCAAATTTTGTCGGGTATATCAAGGGTCTCATCGTCCATAACTCCACAGATAAGCGATTGCTTAAAGTAGAGTGTTACTATAAGACAAAACGAAAACCAAATAACTTCGGGATCACTCACAGAATCCAGATACAAATATAGCATATTCAGGGCATTCAAGTTCACATCAGACTCAAGAAAAAGTAATTAAAATAAACGTTCAACGAAGTGAATAGGAATAAAGAACTGAATGGTGTCCTCTCTCACATAGGTTCCATAGGTTGTCATAGCCGGGGTTGGCAGTGGGGATAAGCTCCCACTGTTTATAAAATGCTCCCATATGGCGCGCGTCTCAAATAGCCTCTGATAACCAAGTCCAGCTTCTGGTGTGCACGAGTGGCTCCCCGAGCCCGGCGGAACTGCTTCTACCAATAGGAGAAAAGGCGAGGGCGAGTGACTGGCGCCTAAAAACCAGTTTGCTTCGGGCAGATGGAGCTCGTTAGCCTGTGGGTGCATTTCATCTAACGGAAGGAAAACCCTTATTTTAAACCTCCGCTGCCTAGCGGAATACCTGATCGCGGAAAAGGCTTCAGGAGAAAACCCTGAGGAAAAACCTGGAACAGAGTCTGGTAGACGGTTAGTTGATGCACACCACCTCTTTCTGACAACTCCGTGCTGCCTTGCAGGTCGCACTTGGTTGTGGAAAGGCTAGAGAAGCAGACTTTAAAGAACGTCAAGTGGTGCTGGGGACGCCGCTTTTTACCCAGATTTTCAAGAATCTCCATTGAAGCTGACTCATCCTCCAGGAGGAGATAGTCGCACACAAGTACAAGTACAAGTCTCTCATATAGATGCAAAAGCTGTTTGCTGATTTTTCACACTCACCAACATTCCACACTTGGTAACATTCAATTATCAGGGATCATTGGAAAATTCAATTGGTTGACGCCAGGATGATTTTGCGCGAAATGAAATCACTTAATTTAGCGGAACAAATGAAGCGCACACTCAAATTGTTCAATGAATCACAAAAATAATTAAATTATTTTATAAATTTTCGCTACTTCAATGCTTATAAGTAACAAACTTCATAATTATTATCAAGTTTGTTGGCTCTTACAAAGAACCGCACTGCTTAATTCCTGTAACAGTCGGTGGTCCTGGGACGAACTTTCAATACGCTTACATTTAACAAATTCATTGAGTTGTTCACACACCCTTCATTTACCAAACACCGCCAGTTTCTAGCTGTTTCGGGCCATCAGTTGGTACTTTGTAAGAACCCTATCTAAAAAGTGGCTTCAGTGCATAAATTTGTTTTGAGAATCACTAAACCTAGTCATATTATATCCACCATTACTACTGGAAGATGACAAAAATAACCAGAAACCGGTTGCAGGGTGTAAATTCTGGGATGTTTTAAATATTTATCTATGATTTTCCTCCCAAACTTTCCGCTTATTTTTGCATAGGGTTAACATACATCAAATCATGAAACGCTACTTTTACTTTCTCCACTGAAGCTTTCCAATAATATCTTTAACTCATTCGTATAAATTCAAGCAAATTGATGCCTAGAACTAATATTTATAAATTGACCATAGTGACTGAGCTAGCCGATTAATCGGCGAACTGACCAATCAAGAGTAACACAGCAATTTCTTTTTTCACTACCAATCGATACAACTTTATCCGTTGCCAGATATTTGAGATTGAACCTTCAGCGTAATGCAAAAACAACTGACTTAGGTAACCATAAATTTCAAGTATAATATCTAATAAATCAAGGTTTCAGCTCGGCTTCCCGGTAGTTCTGAAATATATATTGGTGATGTATCAATGACCTGTTTCGGGATTACAAGAACTAAATTACAAGCTAACCTTTTTCTTTCTTCTAGAAATGCACTAGCGCATTTCTATGAGCAGCATAACTCAGTCAATTCTCCAGTGTTACAAAATCCATACCTTTCTGAACGATTTCATTCAGTTTAACTGCCAACCACTTTTCAAACCACACATTAACGCTCTCTTTCACTCACTACACATTCAACCTATGGCTCGGATCAATTGAGTCAAATGACAGCAGATGCCATGTATTCGTAAACGGGATACCCGATAGTCGTGTTTGAACTCGTGAAATTGATTGCAATATTTATAATTACATAAGCACAAATTCAACAAATAAGATCGATGAGAATTGCCACACACAGGATTATTTGTTCGCAAAAATGTGAAAGTATACCACAATCTAGCATTTTGGTGTGAAATAATCAGCGAATTTTTTTTAAATATTCTCATTTCAAAAAAGCGCGGGTATTGCTAGATAGATAGGAAAAGTTGCAACGGCTCTCAACAACAAAAGATCGAGCTTAGAAAAGTGTGATTGGACGAGAAAAAGTTATATGGAAACGACTATTATAATCATGATTGTTAAGGTCAAATATACCATTCAATCAATTGGAAACACCAACGTTCGACTGCCATATAAACACGATAAAATGAAGAAAATGAGAAATTCAGAGAACTAACGTAGCTTCGGAGAAATAGGTACAAACACAATGAATATAGGTGTTTAATCTTTGCTTAATTCTAGTTAGGGTGGCAGTAACAGCATGGCAGGGATAAAACAGAGGTACGGAATCGATTGTAATATGTTTGGGACCGATCGCGTATACATAATGCAAAGATATTTGAATGCAATCGGTGAGAACATGTGTTTGGGCATGGTCTTAATTGTGACACAGATTGAAGAGAATACATACTGTATTAAGCAAATGTCCACCGATCTTAGTCATGCTCTCGTGATTTGACCCCTTCTAGGTTTACTATAGGCTGCTAAGCGGTAAGGTCAAATCAGTGGTGGTGGGTTGACTGCTGCGTACTCATGTTCCCTGTCCTGACTATCACCCTTGGTCTGGCGAAGCTTCTGTGTCAGACGTGAAACTTTACTCAAAAGCTGTTCTAACTGATTGCATTCATATTTCTTTGTATCAGGGTCTCACAAATTATAAAGGTCAATGAGTAGAGCATAGCGCTAAAGTCAATATCCACAGAAAAACTTGTTATACTTTCTTGGAATTTGACCCCTGTTTTGTCCCATACCGTATTTACAATCAATCATGGTGAGCTGTCAGTATTAAGCAATTTTACAATACCAAGAACCTCTTAACAATCTACAATCTATTAACTGAATTATCTTGCACGGGATAAGCTGAATGTAGTTTACACTTCCTCTACTAGCATTCCATCATTGCTATCCTATCGTAATTCTCAAGACAGATAATATTTAGACAGGGGAATAAATTTCATAATTTTTACTAATTCACCATCCTAAAATGTAAAACAAATGGACCACTAATTGAATGAAGGCTCTGCTGAATGTGTAGTTTATTGTGGCATTTGTTCGTGGTTGTATGAAAGGATGACAACGTGGTGTGCGGAATGAAGATGTTCTAACTCGCCCGAAGTTGTCTGATAAATGGTTTGTCCGTGTAAAAACTTGTCGTGTGAAAGCATCATGTACAACCGATCTCTCAATCCATTTATTTTATTGAGAGCAAATGCCTTGTTAAGGATCAACAGCAGAGATATTTCGCGGCAGTTGGAGCAACAGCTGATGTTAATTTTCTCGAATATTTTAATAGAGTTTGCTTCTTTCCGTTCTGCTTTGATGCATTTGACATCTACGAATTTTCCACAAACTTTGTCTGGGTGTCCACACTAGTTTAGGTATCAGCTTTCTGGGCCTCAGTCGGAATGATGTAATGACCGTTTCTCATTTGGTCTCGTTGATCTTCTATACCGTCACTCAGCACACAATTGCTTGTGCTATAAGACGCACCCTTCAACTATTATTTTGCGCTGTTCGCTTTCATGTGAAGGGAGTAGAACCTGTGGTAAACGAGACAACAATGCAGAGCACAAAATTCTAATGCCTACATACGAATTACATACGAAAATAGGTTTAAATAATCGATTGATAATAACTTATGAGCCAAACCACACCCATAATAATAATACTGTTAATGACGATATTATGTATAATGTGATCCGCAGTTCAAATAGGATCTCTGGTGATGAAGTGTTACTGACTTCGTTATTGATTAATATCCGGATTGATATAGATACACTTGTATGGTGAGAAAATGTGATAAATAAAACGTAGGCGTATGGTAGTCAGAGAGATACTCTTTACTGTATTTTAATCATATACTCAACTCTAAGTTTTTGTTAACGGAGTAGTTGCGAGCATAAATTCCTTTATTCATAAATTCTCCGAATAACCGCTGAAAATCAAGACCAGCTATTTGTCGGCACGTGTTGTCCTGTCTAACCCGGCGGGATTGCTTGTAATGACTATGGATTTGATAATGACGTGTGACCAGCGTCTTAAAACCAGTTTACTACGGGCTTCGATGATTCGGGCCAACCAAGAGGCTTATACTATGTTTTGAATCTCAACTGCATCATGGCTCTATACAATAAAGAAAAAGGGTACAGGAACTAAATCAAGCTAAAATACGAACATAAACTTCCGTCGGGCAGTTCTTAGTTTTTCTCAACTACATTGTGGCAACTCATATTGTAAGAGGGCGTGGGAAGTGATTAGGTCAGGGCATTCGAGGTCAAGTCGATTAGTATTTCAGACGCCCTAGACTAATCTAACGTATCAATGATGTAATATCTCCAATGATCGTCGTCCATAACTCATCGCTGTTTTATAACCACGGATTTAATCTCAATAATGATCCAGACGTGCACCGGGGAGCACATTTTAACTGTGAAAATGCTTCCAACCTGAGAAAATCCTTCGATTACAATTTATCTTCGCATGAACGTGGGATAACAGATTCAAACCGAAGTAATTAAAGCATATAACATATTTATTCGGTTAAACTTGAACCCAGTTTGGACGTTTGGCGCAAAACTCGAAGAGAATGCTATCGTTTTTAGAGCATTTATCTCGCAACCGATTTTTGTAGCGAAACTGCTGTTACGTTGTAAAAGCGCATGAAGCAGTTCAACATTTTCACCATTTTCATCCGACGAAGCTTGCACTCTTTGGCAATTCACTAATACTTGGCCCATTATTCAGTCAGTAACATAGTTAATCAGATTTGGCTAAAACGGAAAGACTTACCTAACCCATGTGTGCAAAGTAATTTGACTAGAGTCGCCACCTTGGACGCAAACATGAGCTTCAGTAGACTTATAATGGTATTAGATTAAATTAATGGGCTTTGAGGAAACCCTATCCGATATCCCATAAGTACTAAGAATTTGTTAGCCAGCGTGGAAGTCGATAATACACGCTACCTTTTGCTCTTGCAACCACACAGGTCACTCCAGAATCCTGTTAGTTAAATCTCAGGTCATAACTCAACCTGAAGAATCTTTTGCGTGTGGGGAATAGGATGAATAATTGGTTTAACACACGACACCGCAAACAGTTTAGTTGCGGTTTCAATGAATCTTATCCAGTGCTATTCAGATCACAGAACTTTATATCCACGTTCATTTAGTGACAGGATAATAGACTTACAAAAAATAAGCGAAAGACCTCCGTCCTGAGTGAAAACGCAATAATTAGTGTAGTGTAAATATTAACGCGTCCATATAGGCTTAAATAATTTAAACAGCTGTCCCTTAATCCCTTCATTCCCCACTAAACTCAAGACTTTGTAATTCCATAGGCTGCAGCTTTGTACTTGAGCAGTTTTTTATTTACTGATTGCAGAGGGGTCATTTGGTAACGGACTGAAAAGGGCAACCAACATAGCTATGTTATCATTATGCTCAAAGATCAACTGCACTGACGAGTTTTTTGGGTTCGTACTGATAATACAGTGTCCAGATGCTTACGAATCAGATTAATCAAGCTTCTGTTATGAAACATTTTCTGCAGTATTGATTGCAAGGGCAGTTTATTTCCACTGTGAATGTGCTGCTTTTCGACAATGGTTGGTGTTGCAACAAGAATTATCTACCAAATGCATCAATGAACAATACACATAATTAGCTCATATATCCACAATCAGTAGTGTTTCACGTTCTAACATCATAAATGAAAAATCCTCAAGCACGTGCATTACCCAAACGACCTTATTTTTCACCCTAGCCGCTGAGAAAGACAAAAGCGTGTCGCTTTAGGGGGTTGGGAGACGAGTTATTTGTTTTGCGCAGATGAGAAAGATTTGCAATCCAACGGACCTCACGCAGTGTGTGTTTGTGTGCATTATCGGGCGAGATGACTGATCAATCTTTTACATTCACGGAACTGTCAATGAAAGATTATATATCGAATTAAATTGGCGCACCGCACAGCTTAGTCGTGCGGTAACCTTAGTGCTTCTTTTAATCCACGGGAAATCCCTTTCAAGAAGACCGGGAAAATACACTTCAACTGTGCTTCGAAGGTGTCGCCTACAGTGACTGGGTCGTGTGTATTGGATTGCAAACTGTTGTATTCCTATAGATCCATTCTATGGGATTCGAAATCACAGTCGACTTTGATTGTAAAACAGACATGAAAGCTCAGAAAATTGACCCGCTAATGCTAGAAAATTTGCTTTATTCTGTTCATTTTAAAGGCATAATGCCAAGCGTGATGTTCAAGTAGCGGAAGCGCAGGTACTGCCATTATGGAAGGGGTAAAGTCGATAGTGGTTGCATTCCACACGATAATTTACTGGGAGTTTAAATCAGAAGACCGGCTTTGGGGTGAGTTTGCTTGCTGTACAGAGACGCGCTTAATTGAGGTATGAAGCTGTGAACATTGGCCATACATAGTTAGACGCCTTAAGGTTGTGCAGAGCCGGTGCTACATGGAAAACTCGGACTTTATTTAAACTATTATCTAGTTTTGCTTACACGCAAGTTATCATTTTTTCTTATACTCACATCTGTCTCCATCTATATATAGTGAGCGACCTTACTAGAAATATACGGAAACGGCTTTTAATTTCATTATGCCGTTACCGCATCTAGTCGATGTAACGAGAAGCGCCATTTTACTTTCTCCACATATTAATCCTCAATCTATATTATCCACAGACACATTTGTAAAAATGTAATTGGTTTTTAGTTGATGCACAAGGTTCTATACTAGGATAAGAGTGGTTAAACAATATAGTCCAGGGCTTATTGACAATGTAACAAAAATGAATGAAAATGTTAACATTCGTATTGTTCAATAACGTTAATCATTCATACGTTACCACACCCTCAGAATTCTAAGTCGATAGGGCGGCGATGAGATGTTGTTCAACACTCGTGGTTTAACACCCACATTATTACGTAACATTTTAAAACAAACCAGCACGAGATTACCACACTAAACTGACAGGGATCAGCATGTTATCGCGAAACCTAATGGTTGAGAGATGTACGTATCGTGTGATAAGTGTAATGTAGGCTGGTGAACTTTGCGCTAGGCTGCGTATTATAAAGCTTACCACACATGTGATACAAAGCTGTGAACTAATAATGACGGAAAATTCAACAGACTTCGAAATTTGTTTCAGCATTTCATTAAAATTTCAAGACAGTTAGATTGAAACGCCGAACGTGTAAGCTGATGACGCAATATAAGTAACCGAACAAAAAGAATCGCCATTGATGCAATATATAGAAAAATAGCCACAGAGCTCAATCAATGTTCCATAGTTACTGTGCGTTTGCGATATCAGGATGTAAATCCTAAAACCGTCCCGATGCACTAATTCAACCTGATAATCATTATGAAATGTGACATCCATAGAGGGAGTGGTTTTGTGGTACTGATGTGGCAAAATATTATCCCAGATGCCTTGGTATTTATAAGCCATTTTTTATGTTGGCGCAACATGTAATGGACATATACAAAATCCGCAGTTCAACAGCAGTAGAAACAAAAAATCTTCATCTAGCTATATGTTCAATCTGATTGGTAAAGACCAACATGACACGGTCTGAACTTACCATTTATTGCGTTAAATTGTTGAACTAAAATGCCGAACCGAGGCCTCCGATTTTGCTGTCTGTGTACTGGCGACTACACCGTATCCTAGACTATATTTGGTCACGTCAAGTTTTGAGAAACATGATTTATGATAGGAAACGCAACTAGCTATACATCATAATAAAAGTCAAAGAAATAGGATTCAAGAAACGTTTAGTTGAAACAAAGTAACAGGGTGTAAGCCACCGCCGAATTAGGCTGGCACGACAACCTGTTTGATCACAAGTTCCCGGACATATGCAGATGGAGTTAAACCCATGAACTTGAGCAAAATAATCCGTATTTGCATGCGTTTCCATCGAACACAGTCCATGACTAGTTTCGTGCTGTTTGCTCTCATCAGGTAGAGACAGTAAAATCAGGATTCGTATGTCTTGAAACAGTGGAAAAATGGAAAACAAAGTTGGAACTAGCAATGTAATGGAAAATGTTTGTGACCGATCAGGGAATCATGATCATAAAAAAAGAAAGTTTGTAATGAATCGGTGAGAGTAGTTTATTCGTAACGTTTCGCTTCTGACACAAAAGCTTCGTCAGACCAAGGGTGTCAGTGCGAACAGAGATCAAGTTTAAATTGCATTCATTTGACCAATCATAATCTGGTTAAGAGCTGCACAGCCCATGGTGGGTTCTGCGCTCGTTAAGAAGGACAGACGCGTTCAATATCAACTGTCGCACCACCGACCCCTACATGCGGTATAATCCCTTAATTGTTTCAGTCTTGGTAGGTGTGAGTGACATCTGCTGACAGATGAGCTCGATTGCGTAATCGGTGCGCACACTAGGGGTTACGCACGTTGATGTTTATCCGCTGCAGGACCGGACGCCAGATTGTGGAGATATCAGCCCCATCCACCTTATTGACAGCCAGATGGACGAATCATCCCGTCTTTAACCTGAGATGTCAACAGGACAAAGTCATACCAAGGGATCTGGTGGTCAAACCTCCAGATAATTCACGCAATTCAAGGAAGGCTGCCGAAACCGCATCCAAAGTTTTTTCTAAAACAAAGGATCTACAGGGCCAACGAAAACCTGACACACGCGCGTTCGAAAGCCTCCAGGTTGAAGTCCGAATTGCGAGCGGAGTTATCTGATGTGGATTTCTGCAAAATCTGTGGAAAACACGCCGAGGTCTTGGCCACACAGACGAAGCAAATTAGAGAGAAACAGAAACGTAAGTTCGCCACTCTTTTAACATCTAAGGATAAATGTAATTCTACTAGTTCTTTTGATTACAGTGCTAAAAAATATTCCAAAGTAATTAACTTATCAGATAGGTCGCTCTCGCAGACCGAACAAAGATTGTTGGAAAAAGGTGTAAACTTCTCACTAAGTACAAAGGTTTTAAAACCTGAAGATATTATTCCATGCGTAAAATCTACCTTAACTCAGCTACCGGAAACACAGGCAGACGCACTAAGCAACTGTATAGCCAGCATTATTAAGAAACAACAGCCAGAAAGGAGTAACCTTACGCAAGGTGAACAGCAAGCACTTCTTAATCTGCGAAAACAAGAGGGAATAGTGATCACTAGAGCCGACAAAGGCAAGGCCACAGTGATACTCGCAAAAAGTGCTTATAGAAATAAGGTTGAATCACACCTTGCGGAAGGTCCCTATGAAGTTATTGACAGCAAGAGAACCACGTCGATTATAAATAAGCGCAAGCTGGTGATTTCGAGATAATTGCGTGGAATTAAGGAGGAACTTGGTCAGGGATTATGGTTCAGGCTATACCCGACCCCT
>JACCGJ010000604.1:3670-57056 GCA_013407085.1 Atriophallophorus winterbourni | reverse complement strand
GCGGCGTTGAGCGCAGACGATGAGGCTTCCGTCAGCTGCATCACAACTCAGCCAAGAATCCTCACTGTATTTTTCTACCAAAACGTGAGCATTCTTGATAGAAACATCCACTGATGGGGCAGGCTAACGCGAATGTGGCCCGCTATAAGGCCTTGGAAACTCGAACATTTTACTATTCTTTTCTTTTCGATCCACCCCACAATCCACCCTGCGGTTTTGTACAAGCTCCCCGCTTTTTATACCGTAATAAACTATTGATCTATTGATCCGCTGTTTCGGAGTTATTCCGTCAGCGTTTCACGTTTCCATCCGGTTTCGCTGCGTTGCAACTCGAAAGCTGGAACGTGGAATATTTTGCCGAAGGTGGGCAACTGTCGGATGCCAATCTACACAAGTAATTTGTGTCGATATATATTTGGTCACTTATTAAAAAAAACCAAGTAACGGTCTCTCTGATTTTGAATTCTACAAAAATTGCTCGATTTCTTTTTTCCCACAGAAAGATTCTATGAACCCAAAATAGAGAAAGGATGGGTTCACGTTTTGCAAAACGCAATAGAATCTGTACGAATTGGTGATCTAAGCTGCTGCATGAATGGATCTTGTTCGTTTAGGATCAAGTTCAAGTTCAAGTTTTGAATTTTGAATTTCAAGGTCAGTTCAGTTCAAGTTCAGTTCAGTTCAGTTCAGTTCAGTTTGCACAGGACTGTATGTGGCTAACGAGCCAATCGAGTGTCCAGATTTCTTTCGGTGGTATGCCACAGAAGAGCGTCCACCACTTCAAACAATATTTTCACAAATATCTTCTGGTATGAGAGTAATCTGGAATGTAACAGAAAATCTCCCCTCACCAATAGGTGAGGAGAAGCATTAGTGGGTTCCAAAGACAACATTAGGATCATACCAACTATTCCCTCACGGATAAAAATCAGGAAACAATGAAGGCCACACAGAGTTAAGTCTATTCTTGAAACCCCCTACTGAAGTAGAACAAACAACTTCTTTAGAAAGTCGATTCCAGTAATTTACTACCCTCTCACTAAAGAAGAACTTACGAACATTTGACCTGACATGTCGCTTGGCCAGTTTTAATGGGTGGCCTCGAGTACCCACACTTGGCGCTAGAGCGTACAATTCACTGGGATGAATAGTACTGAAACCTGACATGATTGTGAAGGTTTCAATCAGGTCCCCACGTAGCCTCCTCCTTTTTAGTGAGAAGAGCTCTAGACTCAGCAATCGTTCCTGATACGACCTACCCGATTGCCCAACAATCATACGAGTAGCTAAACGTTGAACACCTTTCAGCTTGGCAATATCCTTTTCCAAATAAGGTGACCATGCTTGAACGCAATACTCGAGATGTGGTCTGACGACCGCTTTGTATAATGGTATGAAAACCTCTGGGGACCTGCAGGATAAAACTGAACGAAGGCGAAAAAGCTCTCTCCTAGCGCGTTGTGCAGCGGCTGCGCATTGATCAGCCCATGTAAAGTCCCCTGAAACTTCTATACCTAAGTCACGAACTTTCGGCACCCCATTTATCTCCAGTATACCATCTGGACCAGCCACTTCTAGCTTCTTAATGACTTTAGACAAAAGATAGCTTTTAGTGAAGTTAACTGGTAGATCCCATGTAGCAGACCACTTGATGACTTTTTCTATATCCTCAAGAAGATCCTGCTCATCCAGTGATCCGATAATCTTGACATCATCTGCAAAAATATAGCAGGGACACTTAAGCGACGCTGCCAAGTCATCGATGAAAATGAGGAAAAGTAGCGGTCCGAGTACGGAACGTTCTTGTTTCCGAATATCTGGAAAGTAAGGTAGGGTTTCTCTTCACCAGCCCGGTTAGAGGTCAGCTATTCAGTAAACAATGCAATAATATGCGTGAACAATGTGTGGTGTATGAAACCAAATGTTCAGTTCTTCTTCTTCTGAATCGAAAGCAGAAGGGATAAAATCCCGTTTGAGCTTCATCACAGTAATAGACATGGGTGACTTCTGCTGACAAGGCAAACCCTAAGAGTAGAGGAACACCACTATATCACTCCGGGGATTAAGTCCATCCGTCTCAACAAATGCTGATCCAACGCGCTTTTGAACAGCTGTTCAGATGGTAGAGACACCAGCTCTTTCGGTAGAGAGTTCCAAGTGTTCACCACCCGCGTGGATAGCGTGCTCGCATTACTCAGCTTCAGCCTTCTAGGCTTCTGCAACTTAAAGTCATGTCCACGAGTCCTCGACTCACCTACTAATCGGAGGTACTGGAGGAACTCGTCTCCATATTGACCGAGAAGAATACGGCGTGTCAGGAGCAGGTCATATCTTTTCCTTCGAAGCTCTAGGGGGTAGAGTTTCAGCAAGCTCCTCCTATCCTCGTACGCCAGTTGGCGCATTCCACAAACCATCTTAGTGCCCCTCCTTTGTACCCTCTCCAAGGAGTCGCATTCGCCTTTGGACTGAGGAAATGCAACAGGTAGCCCATATTCCAACATAGGACGAATGTACACAGAGAACAGTTTCTGGAACATTTGCGGGGTAATGGACGCAAAGGAACGCCGAATCGCCCAGAGCATCCTGGTAGCGCTGCCTATTCTCCGACAAGTGTCAGCCTTCGACTTCAAGGAATCCATAACCAGAATCCCTAAGTCTTTTTCGACCGTCACCGCTCTAATAGGCTTACCTCCAATAAAGTATTCACCACCAGTGTCATCGGAGTTTATGCGCATGACCACTGTCTATTCCTCATTGATATGCAGTGACCAGCGATGTGTCCAACTGACTAAGTCAACAACTGCTTGTTGCAGTTGCTTGTGGCCATCGCAGGAACTGACAGAGGCCCACAGTTTCAGATCATCCGCGAATAAAAGACAATCGATCGGTACCGCGTCCGGAATATCATTCACGAAAACTTTGAATAACAATGGGCCAAGGACAGATCCCTGCGGCACTCCGGAGCCTGCTATCATCTCTGAAGACAAAAATCCATTCACCTCGACAAGATTTGACCGCCCTGAGATGAATGCCTCGATCCATTTTAGTAGACAACCTTGAATACCCAAACTCTCCAGCTTGACGAGCAATCGGCAGTGGGGCACGCGGTCAAACGCCTTACTGAAGTCGATAAAAATGACATCGACCTCTTGACCAGAATCAGTCAAAGCACACCAACTTTCTCGCGCCAGGAGCAGATTACTTACGCATGAGCGATTTTTGGTGAATCCATGTTGTTGTGGACACCAACGCCCACACTCCAAAAGAAAGTGCTCTAATTTCCTTTTGATAAGCTTCTCTAAAATTTTACCGATCACAGAAGTCAATGTGACCGGCCTGTAATTAGCAGGATTACTGGGGTCCCCACTCTTGAACATAGGTTTAATAATACCCTGTTTCCATTCTTGTGGCAAGACCCCTAATGTTACAGATTTTGTAAACAACCTGGCCAGCGGAACGCACAAAACTTCAGATAGTGCTCGTGAAACCAACGAATGAATACCGTATGGTCCTGGCGCGGATTGTGTGTCTAATTGTTTCAACAGGTGTCTAACAGTCTCTACATCTACATCAAGATCAGACAGCACCTCACTGTTATTAGAGACAAAAGTGGGATCACTGTCTTCCAGACAGTACACGGAGGCATACTGCTTAGCCAAGGCTTCAGCTTTCAAACCATCCTCAGTAATGTCTACTCCATTAGTATCTATCAAATTAGAAATATATGGCGACGCATTTGTGCGGCGTCGAATGTATGCGAATAGCCGTTTTGGTGCACAAGTAAGCTTGTCAACCAATCGCTGCTCGTACAACATAGGTTTTCTGCGTTTTAATGCCGTACAAAGGTTTCTAGCTTGCCGATAATTGTCATAGTCAGTGGCGTTTTTCCGACTTACGAATATCGACCAGAGCTTTTGACGTTGCCGCAAAAGTTTCCTTATCTCATTATCAAACCAAGGTGGACCTTTTGCCTTACGACGACGTGTGGACAACGGAACAGCCACCTCAATAACTGTCAGAATATTATTACGGATCAGCAGCCAACAATCTTCAACATAGGCTGCTTGATCGAAAGACCAATCGAGAGATGAAGCAACATCCCATAACCTACCCGCGTCGGCCTCACAAAAGTTCCTTCTGGGAATTGGATCCGGTACCCAGCGACTGTTGCGTTTCCAAATAAAACTTAAGGTGGCTTGATCACTACAGCCTAATGCAGCTTCAGTCCAAAGCTCAGTAATATCGGACTGTGTGGGAATGAATACCAAGTCCAAAATGGACTCACACCCAGTAGAGCCTACACTGGTCGGATGGGAAACGTGCTGCACGAGGCCCACATCAACAAAAGCGTCCAATAAGTCCCGCTCGAATGACCCAGAACATTCATCTAGCGAAGTCCAATCAATACTAGGAGCATTGAAATCCCCCATAATCAAGCAGTTTGAGGATCTATATTACTAACATATCTGTGATATCAGAGTATCTGCCTGAGTATTGGGAGAACGATAAACGACACCTATCGTGGCAAATGAAGCTGCAGTCCTTATACGGCACCATATACTCTCAGCCATACCGGCAGAATGCTGGAAGCGAGCCAACACTGCGACGGAAATATGTTGTTGGAAATATAAGGCAACCCCACCACCGATTTTAGCGTCTGTTCGATCCGAGCGAAAGAGTCTATATCCAAGTAGGGCCAGCTCGGGATCATCCTGCTCAGGTGAGAGCCAGGTTTCCGTCACCGCAATGATCGCTGGAGGGTCCCATCTAATCCGATCAAAGAGTTCATCCAGTTTGTTTCTCAAGCTCCTCGCATTAAAATATATCACTTTTAAAGATCCAGATCCCTCCGAATGCATATCGTCAGAGGTTGCCAACGAACTTTTGGCCTCATCCTCACAACCCGAAAATCCACAATGCGCAAGTTAGTTTCACCTGCGGCTCCGCGCTCGCTAATTTCCTGAGTAGCTTTTCGCATCTTCACACGATCTTCCGGAGAAAGATCACGCAGGAGTCGAAGTTCACTACCCTTTAACCTGTAACCCCTCTTTAGCAGTGAGGTCACTTGCTCAACAGAGTCTAACACAATCTTTAACGGTTTCGGGCGATCACCTGGCGCTGGCCTGCGGCCTAGACGGAACGCTGTGCGTACCGTTACACCCTTTTCACCTTCGTCGAAAAGGGGGGCAAGAGCAGAATTTAGGAACTCGCGTTCCTGCTTAACCCTGTCTATCGCCAAAGCACCTCTTTGCTCCGATGCATTGTGAAGAATGACGCAGGATTGTCTACTCTCAACAGTCGTGAAGCTCTGGCGTTTCTTCTTTATAGTTTTATCTAGCTGTGATGGTTCCTGAACCTCTTTAGGATCAAAAACGTTCGTTTCACCGGCAAAACTAATTTCGTCTTTGGAACCGAGTACAGGCGAGGAAGCCACTTCTGCAAATGTGCGAACATCCTCAGATTGCACGCAAACATGCTGTACACAAGATGTGTGGTGGTTATCCTTCTTCGAGGGTGAACCACTATTTACAATTCCCCCATCAATACCTCCAGAGGTTTTAGCAGAAGTCGTGTCAACTTGAAGCTGAGTACTTGCGAGCTTAAAACGAGTTGGTGGAAAACATATCTTACATATCGTGCGAATGATATCGCATGAATTCATCTGAAGCCAACGATACATCTCCGGCTACATTAAAACACATCGAATATGTATCCACATTAGACAAATTTCACATTGAACAGCTTTGGCGTTTTTTGCGACCTGTTTCGAACAAACCAGACAAGAATCCTCAGAGTGAGCAGCGGAGCCCCCATTCTCTTGAGGCTTCCTTGCAGTCGGTACTGCATGATCTCCTTTTGCAGATTTACGAGTCGTAACCAGGTTCAAATCCGTTGAAAATAGAATGAAAGTTCTTGTAATAATCTTGAAATAGATCCGATATCCACAACATGAAAGTTGTCATCACTTTCCCAGCTAATCAAGCACAAACTTATATAGCTCGACTAAACAATGATTTAGCTGCACTTGCAGTTTGGGCCAAAAATAATGGTCTAATAATGGTCTCAACAGCAAAATCTAATTTTATGCCTATAAGATGCACGATACAAAATAACTCAATCCTTCTAAACAATAACGCAATTCAAATGATTGATAGCACGCGTGATTTAGGATTCCGATATTCATCATCACTCACTTTCAACGAACAGATACGCCACCTTATTACTAAAGCCAGACAAAGTATGAATACTATACACAGATCTATAATTCAGCCTCATTGTAAACTAGAAATGTATAAATTATTCACCATTCCTATCTTTGACTATTGTAACATAATATATACTAATATAAATAAAACCGATAGCATAGTTTTAGAAAAGATACAACGTTTTTTCTCAAAATCAATAATCGGTTATACCACCAAACAATCCTATAGAGAAAGATGTATACAACTGAAACTCGATCCTCTATGGTTTCGCAGACTTAAGCATAACCTCATCTTATTCTTTAAAATACTGTCAACGGATAATATGGAAATACGTTCGAATATTCATATACGGCATGATTCTAAATATAGCTTGAGAAACAGTGAAAAAACTATTAAGTTACCAAGGTTTCGTACTAAAGTAAGGAACAGTTTCTTCTTGACTAAATATGCTAAACTGTGGAATCTTCTTCCAAAATATATAAGACTCAGTTCCTCTTTAAATGAATTCAAATCACATCTAGCTTCATTTCTTACCGTTAATAAAATTCGCAATCTACTTAATTTAAATTTTCTACCTGATGATTTATATAATAATGGCATTCCTGGTTATTGATAATAAATAACCGTTCATATCGTTCGAAACAACATTCTCTCGCCTCTGAGTTTTTTTCTCCACAGCAAAATTCTCAATCCGCACCAAAATGAAACTGGCCCCCAGACCTTAAACTAGTGGAATAAACCACCTTCACCTAGCGGACAAGAAAACGGCTCATGGTCAGGAAAGATCAATCTATTTATAACAATCAAAATGAAAACGTTTGGAACATCAACAATAGAGACACTTCGCGCATCTTTGATGGACTTTATCCATTGATCATCAGTGTTGCCGGAAACATTCTAGACTTTTCCTTGCAATAGATGTGTTTTCGTAATATATCAGATCACGTACCGATTACCTGGAAACAACTTTAAATACCGTTACCTTTATATTTATTGAACGTTAAATTCCGCTGAAACAAATGACCTTGAACAAATTATTTTGCAAATGTACATCCTATAATCTGATTGTACAAAGCTTTTGGAAATTATTGATCATGTTTAACATGCCTTGGATTTCCAAGAATAAAATTTATTTATTTAAAAAAAACAATATCAAAATATCGTAAGGAGCAAACGTCCACGTTGACCTTCAAAATTCAGTTGCACAGGACAGTAAGTGGCGAACGAGCCAATCGAGCGTCCAGAATTTCGTTCGGTGGAAAGCTGCAGAGAAGCAAGGAATTATCCAGGTTGTATTTAGGAAGCACCACGTAATGAATGATGCTGGAAAGATAAGAATGCATTTCTCCTCACCAGTACGGTGAGAGGTCAGCTAAAGAAGAGTTGTGTAATAAACAAACAGAACTTTAGCATTTACTTACTTACCAAACAACGATAAAAATGGTGAACAACCTAATCTTGCATGAAATTTAGGGGGAGAATTCAACGTCAAAGTTTGCTTCTTACGATATTTTGATATTATTGTGGATATCCGATCTATTTCATGATTATTACAAGAGCTTTGATTGTATTTTCAACGAATTTAAACATGGTTACGACTCGTAAATTTGCAAAAGGAGATCATGCAGCACCGACTGCAAGGAAGCCTCAAGAGAATGGGGGCTCCGCTGCTTACTCTTGGGATTCAGTTCAGTTCAGTTCAGTTCAGTTTGCACAGGACAGTATGTGGCTAACGAGCCAATCGAGCGTCCAGAATTTCTTTCGGTGGAAAGCTGCAGAGAAGCAACCACCACTTCCAAAGCGTTTTTTCTTATTGTGATTTGGTTATCCTTGACGATCGCGCCGCCAAGGGATAAGCCAATTGAGCGTCCAGAATTCCCGTCTGTGGAAAGCTTCAAAGGAGCGCCCACCACTGTCAAAGTTGGTTCATTTTTCTCTGGTATCCTCGTCGTATGCGAAGGTACGTCCGATGTTTTGCAAGCCGTCCTTTGGTCCCAGAATTTGTAGCTGCGATTGAGAAAAACGGAAAGGGTTTCTCTTCACCAAGCCGGTGAGAGTTTAGCTATGGAAAATTGGTGCGTACATTTAAAACATGACATTTGAAACGAGGCATTATATAACAGGATTTTTTTGTTTTTTTAAAATTGTGGTCAAGACCATATAATTTCAAAATGAACAAACAATGGACAATTCTGACGACAGACAACCTGTTTATTCACGGGAAAAATTCTGGGAAAAGCCCAAACCACAAGGCATCTAAACCCCTTTTGTCTGGTTTGTTCGAAACAGGTTGCCAATAACGCTAAAGCTGTTCAATGTGAAACTTGTTTAATGTGGATACATATTCGATGTGGTGAAATGAAGCCGGAGATGTATCGTTGGCTTCGGAAAAATTCATGCGATATCATTCGCACGATATGTAAGATATGTTTTCCACCAACTCGTTTTAAGCTCGCAAGTACTCAGCTTCAAGTTGACACGACTTCTGCTAAAACCTCTGAAGGTATTGATGGGGGAATTGTAAATAGTGGTTCACCCTCGAAGAAGGATAACCACCACACATCTTGTGTACAGCATGTTTGCGTGCAATCTGAGGATGTTCGCACATTTGCAGAAGTGGCTTCCTCGCCTGTACTCGGTTCCAAAGACGAAATTAGTTTTGCCGGTGAAACGAACGTTTTTGATCCTAAAGAGGTTCAGGAACCATCACAGCTCGATAAAACTATAAAGAATAAACACCAGAGCTTCACGACTGTTGACAGTAGAACATCCTGCGTCATTCTTCACAATGCGCCGAAGCAAACAGGTGCTTTGGCAACAGACAGGATCAAAACATGAACGGGAGTTTTAAAATTCTGCTCTGGCCCCTCTTTTCGACGAAGGTGAAAAGGGTGTAACGGTACGCACAGCGTTTCGTCTGAGCCGCAGGCCAGCGCCAGGTGATCGCCCAAGACCGTTAAAGATTGAGTTAGACTCTGTTGAGCAAGTGACCTTACTGCTAAAGAGGAGTTACAGGTTAAAGGGTAGTGAACTTCGACTCCTGCTTGACCTTTCTCCGGAAAATCGTGTGAAGATGCGAAAAGCTACTCTGGAGATTAGCGAGCGCAGAGCCGCAGGTGAAACTAATTTGCGCATTGTGGATTTCCGGGTTGTGAGGATGAGGCCAGAAGTTCGTTGGGAACCTCTGAAGATAGACATTCGGAGGGATCTGGATCTTTGAAAGTGATCTATTTTAATGCGAGGAGCTTGAGAAACAAACTGGATGAACTCTTTGATCGGATTAGATGGGACCCTCCAGCGATCATTGCGGTGACGGAAACCTGGCTCTCACCTGATCAGGATGATCCCGAGCTGGCCCTACTTGGATATAGTCTCTTTCGCTCGGATCAAACAGACACTAAAATCGGTGGTGGGGTTGCCTTATATTTCCAACAACATATTTCCGTCGCAGTGTTGTCTCGCTACCAGCAGACTGCCGGTATGGCTGAGAGTTAATGGTGCCGCATAAGGACAGCAGCTTCATTTTTCACGATTGGTGTCGTTTATCGTTCTCCTAATACTCAGGCAGATACTTTGATATCACAGATATGTGAGTATGGTAGATACTCACACTGCTTGATTATGGGGGATTTCAATGCTCCTAGTATTGATTGGACTTCGCTAGATAAAGTTTCTGGGTCATTCAAGCGGGACTTATTGGACGCTGTTGTTGATGTGGGCCTCGTGCAGCACGTTTCCCATCCGACCAGTGTAGGCTCTACTGGGTGTGAGTCCATTTTGGACTTGGTATCCACTCCCACGCAGTCCGATATTACTGAGCTTTGGACTGAAGCTGCATTAGGCTGTAGTGATCATGCCACCTTGAGTTTTATTTGGAAACGCAACACTCGCTGGGTACCGGATCCAATTCCCAGAAGGAACTTTTGTGAGGCAGACGCGGGTAGGTTACGGGATGTTGCTTCATCTCTCGATTGGTCTTTCGATCAAGCAGCCTATGTTGAAGATTGTTGGCTGCTGATCCGTAATAATATTCTGACAGTTATTGAGGTGGCTCTTCCGTTGTCCACACGTCGTCGTAAGGCAAAAGGTCCACCTTGGTTTGATAATGAGATAAGGAAACGTTTGCGGCAATGTCAAAAGCTCTGTTAGATATTCGTAAGCCGGAAAAACGCCACTGACTGTGACAATTATCAAGCAAGCTAGAAACCTTTGCACGGCATTAAAACGCAGAAAACTTATGTTGTACGATCAGCGATTGGTTGACGAGTCTACTTGTGCTCCAAAACGGCTATTCGCATACATTCTTCGCCGCACAGATGCGTCGCCCTATATTACTAATTTGATAGATACTAATTAAGTAGACATTACTGAGGATGATTTGAAAGCTGAAGCTATGGCTAAGCAATATGCCTCCGTGTACTGTCTGGAAGACAGTGATCCCACTTTTGTCTCTAATAACAGTGAGGTTCTGTCTGATCTTGTTGTAGATGTAGAGACTGCTAGACTCCTGTTGGAACAGTCAGACACACAATCCGCGCAACGGCCAGACGGTATTCATCCGATGGTTTTAGGAGCACTATCAGAAGTGTCGTGCGTCACGAAATTTTCTGCCTTCAGTCAGAGAACACTTTCTGTCGAATTAGGTCTCAGACGTAACTTTCGATGGTTTTTTACACTTGCCGATTTCAAAGTACCAATTCTGAGTGCAGATTTCCATTCTCATTTTGATCTTTCGATCAATATAGCTACACATATGCTTATCGACAATTTAACAAAATTCAAATCATTTGTGAACTTCCGTGATTCTCCCATCCGAACCATTATAATACTTGCCCCTGACATCCCATCAGCGTTCATTGTCTTAGTGACAGAACCGTGTTCGCAATCTACTACTGTTAAACATGACGTCAAACACCACAGTCTGATCCGTGGTCCTCCGGTGTTTAACAGACCCCGTCGTTTGGCTCCGAACAAGTTCGTGGTCTCAAAGCGTGAGTTAGAACACATGCTTGAACTTGGAATCATACGGCCATCCAAATCGCCCTGTGAAAGCCCCCTTCACATAGTTGAGAAGAATAAAGCTGACCCTTGGCGTCCATGTGGATATTACCCTGCTCTTAACAGAGTTACTTTTCCCAATCGCTACCATATCCCCCACATACACGACTTCGCTCTTTCCTTGCGTAGAAAGACTGTGTTTTCTAAACTGGACCTGGTGCGTGCTTACCACCAGATATCTAGCGCCGAGGAAGATATCCCGAAAACAGCCATCACTACAACTTTTGGTCTTTACGAATTTCTAAAAATGCCGTTTGGTTTACGCAACGCTGCTCAAACCTTCCAGAGAATCATGGACCAATTTTTCCAAGGATTATCTTTTGTTCATTTATATATTGATGACGTCTTCATTGCTAATTCGTCTCAAGTGGAACATGCAGTATATCTGCGTTTCGTGTTTTAGCGACTTTCACAGTTTGGCGTGGTGGTTGACCCGGATGAATGCCTTTTTGGTGTCGCCGCTCTTGAAATTTTAGGACATCTTTTCGATCTAAACGGCATTCGCATCTCGCGCGATAAACTCTCCTCAATTAACGACTATCCATGTCCCAATTCGCTTCGACAGTTATGTCGATTTCTTGGTTTAGTCAACTACTACAGAACATTCATTCACAATTGTGCTAACATATCTCAACCAATGACTGATTTGTTACGCGGCTTAGCACGCACAACGTTCAACTATGCTCCTGCGTCATCCAGTCATATAAAAAAATCAATGGTAATAGCGTGCGTTTATATGAGTCCTCAAGCTAAATTGCAGGATTTGAATAATCTGCTTGAAAATCTCAGTTTATTGCGCTCCGAGGGGTCCCAGGTTCTTATAGTGGGTGATTTCAATTTACCCCACATATCATGGTCGACTCAGTGTTCCACCGATAAATTGTCTGAAGACTTTACCGAATGGATTCACACGCATGCTATGAGCCAGCATGTCATTGAGCCAACAAGGTTTCGACAGGGTTGCTTACCTTCGTTACTGGATCTTGTAGTCTCTTCGAGTGGTGAAATGGTACGACAGGTAGAATACCTCCCTCCGCTAGGGAAGAGTGATCATATTATGATAAGCTTTCAGCTAATACTCAGGTATGACAAACCTCCTCCTAAACTGAGGCGTGATTTCAAATGTGTAGATTGGGATCTTGTAACAGAAGAAGCTAAAACGATCCTGTCGCAATACACAGGTGAAGATGTGGCTGCTAATTGGCAGCTTCTCCATTGCTGTCTCTCGAGCTTGCAAGATAAGTTTGCTCCGTTGGTTCCTGTCAAGCGGCGCAACAAGCCAATGTGGTTCACACCTGCGATGCGTCGGGTGATTAAATTCAGGGATCGTGCCTGGAAAAGCTATAAGACTTCACAGACACAACGGTCCTGGATACAGTATAAGACAGTGAGGAATAAGGCTGTAGCTATGCAACGCACAGCGAAACGTGAATTTGAAACACGGTTGGCACGCAATATCAAGCAGTGCCCAAAGCGTTACTATAGCTATGCCCAATCTAAAGGCAAAACGCGCGAGTGGATCGGTAACCTGCAACAGGATAACGGACCCCATATAGTTTCAGATGTCGAAAAGGCTTTAGCGTTTCTCAAACACTTTCAGTCAGTCCAGAGAATTGACCGCCAAATAGACCCGCCTATCACACCAGTCTCTGTAAAATCGGATGGCATTGCTGCACTCGAGGTACTATATTTCACTAATGAGGAGATTAGAATTCAGCTTGCAGCAACTAACCCACATAAGTCTGCAGGCCCAGACGGTATTCACCCTCAGTTTATTAGAAACTTGGCGCCCGTACTAGCTGAGAGCGTGGGTCGTCTTTTTAATGCCTCGCTGGTGCATGGAGTTATTCCGAGTGATTGGAAGCTAGCCGATGTTATCCCGATACACAAAAGCGGCAGTCGTTCATCTGTCTGTAACTATAGACCGGTAAGCCTTACTGTCATTCTGTGTAAGATCTTAGAGAGGCTGATCAGAGATCGGATCTGCAGGCACTTAGTTGAGTTTAAGTTGCTGGACTCTGCTCAACATGGCTTCCTTAAAGGAAAGTCGTGCCTAACAAACCTCTTGGGCTTTCTAAACGAGGTCACCAGAAAATTGGATAAGGGCCAACAGGTTGAGGTTTTCTACTTGGACTTCTGCAAGGCTTTCGACTCAGTGAACCATAGACTGCTCGCTACCAAACTAGGCTATATGGGTATCGTTGGTCCTCTAAGGAACTGGATAGTAGGCTTCTTAAGCAACAGGTACTTTCGTGTCAGGGTGGGCAGTACGTACTCACCGAAAGTAAGGGTTACAAGTGGAGTTCCGCAGGGATCTGTACTCGGGCCGCTACTTTTCCTTATCTTCATCGATGACTTGGCAGCGGCGATTAAGTGTCCCTGCTACATTTTTGCGGATGATGTCAAGTTTATTGGATCACCGAACGAACGTGATTTTATTGACGATATTGAAAAGGTTATCAAGTGGTCTGTTATATGGGATCTACCAGTTAACTTCTCAAAAAGCTATCTCTTGTCGAAAGTCGGCAAGAAGCTGGCGGTAGCTGGCCCAGATGGTACACTTGTGATAACTGGGGTGCCGAGAGTACGCGACTTAGGTATAGAGATTTCTGCGGACTTCAAATGGGCTGATCAATGTGCAACAGCTGCACATCGTGCTAGGAGCGCGCTGTTTCGCCTCCGATCAGTTTTATCCTGCAGGTCCCCGGAGGTTTTCATACCGATATACAAGGCTGTCGTTAGACCTCATCTAGAGTACTGCATTCAAGCATGGTCACCTTATCTTGAAAAAGATATTGCAAGGCTTGAGGGTGTTCAGCGC
The DNA here is from genome assembly GCA_013407085.1 of Atriophallophorus winterbourni. NCBI lineage: Eukaryota > Metazoa > Platyhelminthes > Trematoda > Plagiorchiida > Microphallidae > Atriophallophorus > Atriophallophorus winterbourni. Next base: position 42,971 of record JACCGJ010000604.1, on the reverse strand, counting down.
CTTGCTACTCGTATGATCGAAGGGCAATCAGGTAGATCTTATGAGCAAAGACTATTAAGTCTAGGGCTCTTTTCACTGAAAAGAAGGCGGCTGCGTGGGGATCTGATAGAAACCTTCAAGATCATGGCCGGTTTTAGTACTATTCAACCAGGTGAAATGTATGTTCTCGCACCCAATGTGGGTACTCGAGGTCACCCTCTGAAACTGGCCAAACAACATGTCAGGTCTAATGCTCGTAAGCACTTCTTCAGTGAAAGAGTAGTAAGCTACTGGAACTGCCTACCTGAAGATGTCGTGAACTCTAACTCTGTAATGTGTTTCAAGAATAGACTTGATGCCGTATGGAGCTCATTATTTCCTGCATTTTGCCCCTAATTGAGTAATGATATTGTATTTACCTGGTCTTTGAAATGCATTAATGTCTCCTCACCTTTGGTGAGGGGAGTTTTTGCTCTACATTCCAGGTAACCATCCTACCAGAAGAAATCTATGAACCTATTTTGTTTGAAGTGGTGGGCGCTCTTTTTGGCATAACACCGGAAGAAATCTGGACGCTCGATTGGCGACTCTGCCACATATCGTCCTGTGCAAACTGAACTGAACTAAACTGAACTGAATTTAAAATGAATGCTGATGCTGTTGAATCGTTCCAAAGATTGAAGACCGCGTTGAATGAAGCATCTTCATTATCCTACATGTCCAGGAATACCCATGCTTCACGTTCGCTTGCCACTGAGGCATCCCAAGCAGCAGTCGGTGCTGTCCTACAGCAAAGTATTAATGGTGTTGTCAAAACGCTTGCATTCTTTTTCCGTCGTCTTCAACCCGCCCAAACACGTTACAGCACATTTGGTCGTGAATTGTTAAGTATATATTTTGCTGTTCGCCATTTTCGACATTTGCTCGAACCCGCAATTTCACTGTTTGGACCAATCACAAGCCTCTGACATTTGCCCTCTCTGCTACAGCTGATAGATATTCATCCCGTGAGATACGTCAACTTGACTATATTTCGCAATTTACGAGCAATCAGTCGATCGAATTTTGATCTCATGATTTTTGCTGATTCTTATCAACATGACAGTGACTTACAGCAATATCAATCTACCTCATCCCTCAGAGTCCAAACAGTCCCTGTCCCCAATTCTGGTTTGAATTTATTGTGTTATTTTTTTCAACAACAATCCCCGTCCTTTAGTACCAAAGTTACTGAGAAAGTCCATTTTTGAAAACTTTCATTCGCTTTCCCATTCCGGTATTCTTGCTACTCGAAAGTTGATCAACGATTACTTTGTTTGGCCAAAAATGCACGCGGATATTCAAAATTGGACAAAAGCCTGTACCCAGTCTAAACGCAGCAAAGTGTAACGTCTTACTCTCAGTGCCCAGGATCTTTTCTCCACCGAGTCAACGTTTTCAGCATGTTCATCTCGACAATGTCGGTCCTCTAGCTATTTCTAATGGTTTCACATACATTTTAGCTTGTGTCGACCGTTTCAGCCGCTGGCCTATAGCCAACCCTATTATCGATATTACAACAGAAACCGTAGCGAAAACTTTTCTACAAAACTGGATCAGCAATGATAGTGTCCCATCAACTATTACTACGGATCGTGGATCCCAGTTTCAATCCTAACTTTTCCGTGATTTGACTATTGTTCTAGGTGCTAATCACAGAAAAACAACAGCTTATCATCATTGTGCTAGCGGACTTGTTGAACGGTTTCATCGACACCTAAAGCCGCACTGATGTCACATGGTAATACGGAAAATTGGGCAGAGAACCTGTCATTGATCATTCTTGGTATACGTGCTACTGTCAAAGTAGATCTCAGTTGTTCCGCGGCAGAAATAGTTTACGGCACTCCACTCCGCCTCCCTGGTGAACTGATCGCATCCTATTACTGTTCGCAATTATGTCAATTGCTTACGATCCTTCATGCGTCAATTGCGTGCCACCCCCACTCGCCCATACAATCGTAACGTTTACTTGCCGAGTGATTTACAGTCATGTGCTTTGGTTTTATTAGAACTAATCACATGCGCAAACCCCTACAAGCCATATACACTGGACCCTTTAAAGTCATTAGCCGCTGTACCAAATACTTTGTCATCAAAAGAAATGATGTTCAACATACGGCTTCTATTAACCGCTTGAAAGCAGCTTTTATCAAACAAGTGTGCGACGAAACACGACCTTCAAACGTTCGAACCCGAAGTGGTACCTTCGATATTGACAGTTTTCCTTTAACCCCGCACACTCCTATTATCCCCAGTGTGCCTCAGTCAACCCAATCGACCTAGCCGTGTGAACTCTCTCTTCCATTTTCTGACTCACCCTCTCCAATTAAGAAATTCGATCAGGTTGGAGAGTCATGTGGCCTGCAAATCTTGCTGACTTTTCGTTTCAAGCGTTTCATTTTCTTCTAACGCTCTAGGGAGGGAGTATTATGGTGTTTCCATCATTATATATTTTATTATATCAATCCTACATATTTTTCGTTTGTTTTGTTATAATGATATATGTAAATATGTGCACAATTTGAATATATTATTCACGCTGCTCACGTTTTCTGTTTCGGGACAAGTCTATCGCCTGTATGCCGTGTTACGCTGAGAAGTGTGTTCCGATTTGTTGGGTATAATAATCAAAATGCGTACGCAGTTAGTGATGAAATCTAAGCTGGATCAACCGCTACAGTATCAATATCACACGGCGATTGTCGACCAAGTCGGAACGAGCGTCCAAATTCTATCAGATGTCAGGTTGAAAACAACCGCCACTACCGGGATTTATTGGCAGGGAGCACAGGCGCGTGTACCTGTGAATGGAAGATTGAAAGATGCTCACTGGCTATTCATCTTATTTTGATAAGTGCAGTGTTTTAGGTTCTCCCATTAAATATCGCTGCTACCTTATTTACAGCAGTTGGACTGGTGCTTTTAGCCCACATTTGGTTTATTTCGATCAATGCAAAATTTCTGACTTCGTCTACGGTTTTTGTGAATACAAAATTTCCAGCCGTTCGGAGTTACTCTTCATCCTTAATTTGATGTCCTTGATGCGTGCTTGCAATTCTGTCTGCCAGTTGTGGGAAGATTGTTCGCTTGCTATACAAGTAACAAGTAACAATTAATCAGTTTGTTTTTCTCGGATTTACCACAGCTACATTTCTTTTTCTTCTAAATCGAAAGCAGAAGGGATAAAATCCCGTTTAACCTTCATCACACCAATAAACATGGGTGACGTCTGCTGACAAGGCAATCCCTGACAGTAGATGAACTCTACTATATCACCCAGGGGATCTGGTTCATCCGCCACAACATATGCTGATCAAACACGCTTTAAAATAGCTGTTCTAATGGTAGAGATAGAAGCCCATTCCATAGGGAGTTCCAAGCGTTCAACACCCGCGTGGATAGCGTGCTCGCATTACTCAGCTTTAGCCTTCTAGGCTACGGCAGCTTGATGTCATGCCTACGAGTAATCAACTTACCGACTAATCGGAAGTACCGGAGGAACTCGTCTCCATATTGATCCAGAAGAATACGGCGTGTCAGGAGCGGTCAAAACTTTCCTTTCGAAGTTCTAGGGGGTAAGCTCCTTCTATCCTCGTACGCGAGTTGCGCATCCCATGAAACAACTTATTCCCTCTCCTTTGTTCTCTCTTCAAAGAGTCGCATTCGTCCTTAGACTGAGGAAATGCCAAACATAGCCTATGTTCTAACAGAGGACGAACATACGCAGAGAAAAATGTGTGGAACATTTAAGAAGTAATGGTTGCAAATGAACGCCGAATCGCCCAGAACATCTTGGCAGCGCTGCCTATTCTCCAATAAGTATCAGCTTTCAACTTCAAGGAATCCATAACTAGAATCCCTAAGTCTTTTTCGAACTTCACCGCTCTAATAGGCTAACTTCCCAGAAAGTATTCACCAGCCGTGTCATCAGATTATATGCGCATGACGACTGTCTTGACCTCATTTATAGGCAGTGACCAGTTATGTGTCCAGCTGACTAAGTCATCACTTGCTCGTTGCAGTTGCTTGTGGCCATCGAAGAATCTGATAGAGGCCCACGGTTTCAGATCATTGGCGAATAAAAGACAACCAATGGCTACGCCGTCTGGAATGTCATTCACGAACATTTTTTAATAACAATGGGCCTGGGACAAATCCCAGCGGCACTCCGGAGCTTTCTATCATCTCTCAAGACAAAATTCCATTCACCACTACACGGTTTGTCCGCCCTGAGATGAATGCATCGATCCACTTTAGAAGACACCCTTGAATACCCAGACCATTCAGCTTGACGAGTATTCGGCGGTGGGGCACGCGGTCGAACGCCTTACAGAAGTCGATTAAAATAAAATCAACCGCTTGAACAAAATCAGTCGAAGCACACCAACTTTTTTGCGCCAGGAGCAGATTTTTTACGTATGAGCGATTATTGTTGAATCCATGTAGTAGTGGACACCAACGCCAACCCCAAAGAAGAAAGTGTTCTAATTTGCTCTTGATAATCTTCTTTAAATATTTTACGATCACTGAATTCAGTATGACCGGCCTGTAATAAGCGAGAAAACTAGGTTTACCACTCTTAAACATAGGTTTGAAAATACCATGTTTCCATTCTTTTTCCAAGACCCTTAATGTCACAGATTTTTTAAACAACCTGACCAGCGTATCGCATAACACGTCTTATAGTGCTCTAAAACCAACGGATGAATACCGTCTGGTCGTGGCGCGGATTGTGTGTCTAACTGTTCCAACAGGAGTCTAACCGTCTCTACGTCTACATCAAGATCAGACAGGAACTCACTGCTCTTAGAGACAGAAGGGGGATCACTGTCTTCAAGACAGTACACGGAGGCATATTTCTTAACCATGGCTTCAGCTTTCGAACCATCCTCGGTAATGTCTACCCCATCATTATCTATCGAATTAGGGATGTATAGCGACGCCTTTGTGCAGCGACGAATGTATGCGAAAACATACAAGGTGTGCGGTATTCTAGTAAAGCTTTCTTTACATTTTTAAGACAATATTGATAAGAAAGCAGTATGGTTTATCGGTCCGTACTTCGTGACTGCGTGTTTTGAGCAGATTTGTATCTGGATATAACAACTGAGTGTTTCCATTCTGACGGAAAGGTACCAGATGCGACAGATGCATTGAATAATTTCAGCCAGAGAAGCTGAAATTCTTTGCCACCCTTTTTGCATATGGTTGGAGGTATGCCTGTTATGTCAGACTCAAGACTGACAGTTTCTTGCTGACAGAATTTACTTGTGTCACTCTGGTTTATACTCACATTATTTAGTGTATTAGGCGAGGAAAGTTGACTGGTTATATAAACGTAGTTTGAATTGTTGTAGGTAGAATTAAACTACGGAAGAAATTCTTCACAGATAGCATCAGGTGAACTAATAATTGTTTCAACTTCGGATGAATTACAATATTTGATAATGAAATCTATGTTGCTGGGTGAGTTAGATGATCTTAATTTGAAAAGTTTACTTAGTGATTTCAGCTTATCCTGACTTATACGGGATTTGTTTTCGTCGGCTCTAAGTGATTTTTCTAAAGCATATCTCTGACTTCTTGATAGTTCATAAGAACGAAGAAGAGTGAAAATGTTATGCGTTTTTACAGCAACAGAATATTGCTCCATAATTTTTGTTTTCTATTTTCTGTGCTTTCGTTAATTTTTTGCACCTAATAAGCTAAATAACGATTTCATAAGTAATCCTTCCATTTGAGAATGAAATGCTGAAGAGACCGTTGTGAATTCACTAGAAATGAAGAATCGGCTCCAGTCTTATATTCTAATTAATTCTAACAGTAGATTTCAGTTAATGTAGTTGTACGTTTGCTTATCACCAGATGTCTTTGAAGGGTTGACAGAAGCAGTGGCTCATAATATTTTTGATGATAATATTCTATGGTCACCGTTAATTACAAATGGAATTGCCTCCAGGTTTGCTGGATTAAGGTTCAGAGTGAAGACTAGGTTTAGTAAAAATGTCGTTTCTTGTAGGTTTGTCAACAAAATGCTTATATTCTAGTAAGTCCAGGGTTCTGATAAAAGGTGTATAGCAGCTGTGATGTGCAGGATCGTGGCAGTTTAACTTTGGCATTTTGAAGTCACCAGCAATGAGTTTATATTGTGTGCGGTGTAGAGATGATTCAATGAACGCATTAATTAAGGAATTCATTCTGGAGATGGTTGAAGACGATGGATAATAAATTCAACCTATTAGGACATCTATGGTTGGTAATGCAATCTATGTTGAGTCATCTAGCCCTGACAGACTAGGTGAAGTAGAGGTATCAGCCGTAAACCTGGTATGAACATAGATAAGGGTACCACTACCATTATTCGAAGTTCGATTATTCCTGAAAATATGATAAGTGGGTACCATAAGTATTGGGTCAAGCTGGTCCTCTCGTGTCCAGGTTTCAATTATCAGAATAATGTCTACTATGTTTGAAATGAGAAAAAATTTCAGCATTTGGGTTCAAGGTGTAATCGATCTAGCATTTATAATTAGGATACTAACACAAGAAGGAGCGAAATTGAAAGAATTGAAAGCAAACTTGTGCAAAAAGTTTTGGGCAATTAATTTTTAATTTATTATTTTTTGAAAAAAATTGGCATGGTCATAAAAATGCGTGTGTGTCATGAATTAGGATGTGCATCGGTTGTAAAATGGGGTGTTTTGAGTCATATAATTTGAGTAGTAAAACGGTTAAGTAAAATGACTAGTGGGGTATGGGAATGGTATATGAATCAAGTTTTAGTCAGTGCGGGACTGGTTATACTGCATAGGGCGGTATGGTAGTTGAGTAAGGTAACTGATATCGTGTGTGCGCCTATTATTTTTATTCATCAAGTCATTTGTTGTTTTAAGGGCTTTCGGGCTGCTGTGTTTCTCAATGAGCTAGGATTTGGAAGAAGAGTTTGTGTCTGCCTAAATGTAGGTGAGAGAAATGAACGCTCAGAGTGCGGCGATGTTTTGTGTGCTATGTCGTTGTTTGCATGTGTTAAAGATTGGATTCTTGCAGGTGTAGTAACTACGGATGAATCACACTGCATACACTCAGTTGTATCGGGATTGTGGGTATAATGGTAATTTTGCGCTGCTTACGACCGAAGAGCCTCTGAATTTCTGTGAAGTCAGGTTTCATAGTAACATAAGAAAATCAAGATATGGGTTTCAAAATATTTCCATTGTCTAATATATATCACACGAAACATTTGACAATGTATTTTATAAGGATTGGGGTTCGCTGTTTCATACTGTTTTTTTGCGTAAACGGTCAAAATCAGCACAATCTTCTGGAATGCCATTTGAAGTGAGAAAACATCATTTCAAGTCATTTGAAAGATGATTAACAGCTACATTACATAAAATGATATTCTAAGAACGGGATTCTTGCTGACTAATTTCAGTGCATAGAGTTTCTACAAATTTAGTGGATTCTATAAGGAATTCATGATCAATAATGGAATTAGGGTTTTTATAACATAACAACAGTTTAAGAGAATCAAATAAAGTTTGAGAATTTGTTATTTCGTTTCGTATACTTTATAAATCAGTTTCTCATTTTCTCAATTTATTCGAGATTGAAGAAGTGTCACTTACAAACCTCACAGTGAATTGCTTGTTTGAGGATTTCTACGAATTCTAATACAGTGGGAGATGGATGTTTTAGGATGGATTGTGTACAGAAAATCGTGCAACGAAGATTTTAACCTTTTTAGATTTTATCCCAAAAATATCGCTTTCGTTCTGTAGCGCATAGAAGAACTATTAATATGATAACGTAATTGGGAACACGTACCGTTTTCAAGCAGCGCGCGAAGGCAAACAGTGGTTACACATTTCTTCAAGCGAGTCAGTAAGTGATCTGTTAGTAATCAAGAAAATACTGGCATTGGGAGAATGAAAAATCAGTGAATGTTTCAGAATGCACTGAGATTAAACGGATAATGTTCAACTGAGATACTTGATGTTTTGTGTTGTTGATTTTCCTATACTGTTCGTTTCGATTGTTCAAAATTGATTATTATACCAAGAATATGATCTGTTTTCTTGTTTACTGTAGGATGAGAATTGATTCGACAAGGTAGAGGTCTCATGCAGAACAGTTTTATTTGGGTGCGGGTTAGGCAGTTAAGCTGGAAAATAACTGTTCCAATGAACCACCTATATGTGATTATGTTCAGTAAAGACCTTCCCTTCGTCTACACCCACATTCGTTTATAATCAATCTGAGATTTCAAAATGATTATTGAGCTGAGGATTAATTATGCCAAGTAATTTCTGATTATTCTTACAAAAATGAGCATAATCTAAGCTAAAAAATAATATTCATTGTAGCCGTAAATTCACGACAATATATCCAGGTCGTCAAACATCTAACGCATTCGAGGCGAAACGTTAAAATGTGTATATTATTCAAGAGAATGCAACATCACGTAAAAATATGAAATTGATATACAATTTGTTATACTTTCATAAATTATGCGTTGTAATACTCTCACATATTGAAATATTTAAACGACCATTTCTATAGGGCGGTGATCAGTATGTTTACAAAAAAGTCCATCAAATTTATATACTGTTCTTGTTATAAGATAATTGAGAAAATCAGCACGAATATATTGGTTTTTGAAACTTTTCTTTCTTATAGCTCAATTTTGCATTCTGTCTGTATAAATCTTAAGATACTGTCATGCCTACGGTTAGGCGGTAACTTTGACTTGCAATAATGAAAGTTCGGGAAAATTTATCTCAAAACGATGATACCACTATTGTTTTTAATCAATCGAAAAAAGAAGCATTTTGCTTGTCGCAGCACTTTAAGGAACTATCACGAAGATTAAAAACTACAACTAAATTCATCACGTAATTAAATTTTTAAAATATTTTAAAGCAATAAAGATGAGTTGAATAACGAAAATTTGACCAATGTACAACTACTTGTTACCGCTTGCCCGAAAGAAAAATTCAGTGCAGCGGAATTTGCAGCACTGAGAAAATTCATCGATGAAGGTGGATCGATTTTGGTTCTAATGGGTGAACATGGCGAAAGCAAATACGGAACAAACATAAATTTCCTTCTGGAGCAATATGGAATTTCAGTTAACAATGGTAAATAAGACCATGGACTAATTGTCTTCATTATTCTAGATGCGGTTGTACGTACATCATATTTTAAATATTACCACCCAAAAGAAGCCCTTGTTCCAAATGGTGTACTCAATAGGTACTTTCAATATTGTATACTATTTCAGAGCTCTTGTTGATGGCATCAAAAAATCTAATCAGCATTCTGAGGAGCCATCTCATAAATCTTCTCTGCAGTTTGTGTATCCTTATGGGTCAACACTAAACGTTACAAAGCCATCAGTTGCGTTATTGTCAACTGGTAGTGTTGCATTTCCACTTAATAGACCCGTTTGTGCTATTTATAAATCATCGGTAAGTTTTTCGAACCGATGTTTCAACGTTGCAGGAAACAAAAGCAGGTTCACTTTGCGTTGTCGGAAGTGCATCCATGTTTTCCGATAGCTATTTGAACAAAGAAGACAACTTCAAAGTTTTCGAATCACTACTTCGTCTTCTATTGTCGGATTCTATTAAACTTAACCTGATTGATGCTGACGATCCAGAAATAGAGGCCTACCATCAAGTCCCTGATGTGACAAGTCTGGCAAATAGTTTGAAATCATGTCTCCAAGAAAGCGATGAAGTTCCACAAAATGTTTCAGAAATATTTGATCATGGATTATTCAATATGGACTTGAGTCTTGTACCCAAGGCATTAGAGTAGGTTTCTGAGTCTATGTTTTAGCAGATATTTCTAAATAATGCAATGTTCGTAGAACCCTCTAGAAAGCAATTGTAAATCCGTTCAGTTTTTCATTGAGTATATTCAAAAGAACGGCGGATGAGTCATTAATTAAATGTACTCAGCTTTAAATAGTGTGTTGAATAAATAATCTTTGTTGCGCTGCCATATAATAAGGTGCCTGTTCATGCGTCATACGTTTTATGTTTTGCGTTTCTCCTAGAAACAATAGTCACTGGTGCTCTGCTAATCATTTTATTAACCTAATTGTAGGGCCTAAGGTTTAAACTGTTTCGATATGAGATGAAATGTTGGTATGAATAAGAATTTGAATTTTGTTTACGTTGAATGTCACCTAAAATCTTGGCAATAAACGGGGGTGAATGTATTTTTTACATTAAACTTCATCCAACGGGTAAAAATTGTTCAATTACACTGGCACAGTTTGCCATCACGTCGCGTGCTATGGCCTATCCCCACGATTTAACAATCTGAGGAAACCAATACCACCTATAGAGATGTGAACTCAGTTATTTGTTATAAAATTTAAGGTATATAATCACTAACCGAATCCGGTTGAATTGCTACACAATCATAGGCCACACTAGGGATAACATACTGGCAGGTTGCACATGCCTTGATAGATACAAGTGAAAACAACATTGTAACTCTATCGCGTTTTTGTCTGCAGCTCACTATCGCTGGGAAATCAATTTAACACAATGTCAATGACGATGTTGTAATGGCATTTCAATCTTTTTCTATAAAAACATAAAATCTCACATTTCTGTTCTCAGTTTACTTCGTTAATTTCGTATACATCCCTCGAGGACTATATAGCTTAGGCTTATCTCCGGCTTCGTTGGCATGAAAATGTGAATTTATAAATCACCGATTATAAGAGTTTTATTCTTCCGCATTTACATTCCCAGCTATTTTCAGTACAATGCAGAGTATCACAGTTAAACCATTCTTACATTTAAAATGATTATGTCGATTTTAAGGGGCACGTATCAAAACGCGCCTTATGCTTCTTTATTTCGTCGTTGATATTTGAAAAAATATTCTTAGAAATAACGTTAATCTTATTCATAATGAGGTACTTTACGTGAACCACCATTTCCATATGGTTACTTGGTTTTCTGTCAATTAGTAGATATTACTTCCCTTCTATGAGTTTATCGGCAATATCCTTAATCAAATCCAACTGATTACATTGTATTGCATTTAAAAAAAACAAACACTACAATGTCTCTGTGAACAACGTTCTCCATATTGATCTCTAGCCATCTTACATAAAACATGTATGGTCGATAATAAATTAGTAATCGTTTTTCATCGATTCCATTATTTTCAAATTCATTATGAACTGGCATTCATGTTGCGTAAGTTCAATGTTTTTATCATATGTAAATACAACTCTTAGACTCCAGCACTGCATTTTACTGGAAAATAAAAAGAAGGCGTGTTTAGTTGTGCTAGCATATTTTTCAGTTTACTTAAATAAAGCTGGTAAACAAGATCATTTATTTCCAAACTGTAGCTTAGCTGATGACATTGTCAATAAAATTATTCGGTCAAGATTTCACTCTATATACGTTTTGCAAATTTCAGAGCATACGAAAAACTTCGAGTAAAGCACGAACAATTGAGCCTGATAACTCCACAATTCGAAACACCTCTCCCACCGGTTCAACCAGCTGTACGTTCAAGCCTCGGTTTTGCTATCTGTAAATTTTGATCAATATTAGATATTTATCTTGAACTCATGATGCTCAATTAAAAAGAGAGAAAAAAACAAGTCGTAACAAAAAAGTTAGCGTTTATTTAAACAAACTTCCAGCGAGCGGATTTTGTTTATGTACGGTCAATTATCTATATCACTGGGATCAATTTAGGTGGTGTAATTTCTATCTACATTTCCCTTTAATTCAACCCGGTAGTCACGATATCTCAAACCAACTACTTGAGGTTGTGAGAAAGCTTATTTTTGACCATGACATTGAAAGGTGATCTCAGCGGTATACATATTGATTGGACTCGAAAATCACCGCTTTGATGTAGACAAGTGCTGACGTTTTAGAGGTTACTTGTTGAAGCAGGCTACTGGCGTATCATTTAATAATCATCGACTTACTCGAGTCCCTTTGTATCGAATTATGTGCCATATTAGTTATCCAGTGTATGAGGTGTTAAGCTATGCAACTTTGAACTGAACGTATAGCGAGAATTATCCATGCGTGAAAAAAATAATCGCTTCACCTATGCTGCTCCAATACCATCAGCTATTGAACTCATAGAGATAGGTTGTAATTTTGCAGCAAAGTAAACTGCACGTTTTCGATGTTTTAGTTTGTTTTGAGCAATCCTAGTGGAAACGAATGATTTGAAATAAATTCGCTCATGCAAGATTGTTGAGCGGATGGAATAAAAATTCCTATTGTTTACGCAGCAATAGGGTATCACAAGCGTATAACTGAGTCCAAGAGTTTCGCGACGAAAGCACCGGTAATTGATAATTTTGTGAATGGAAGATTTTTTAAACAAAGATATCGTCTTCTCTGATTCATTTACTAGGCAATTTAAACAAATTCAGGCAAGATGAACTTCTGGCAGTTAACCATTCGGTGTAATGTTGTCTCTGATGATGATGAAGACATTCATGTTAACGTGTTGCCGTTAATTTCGGAGAGAAATGTTTAAATTATATGCACTGTGGATTCACGCCATTAATTACGCCCTATTCAATGTACATTTAGTAGGGTATGGTAGATCAAATGTAAATTATTATAATTTTATTCTGGACTACCTTCATTTTGCCCGTTTATCAAGGTCTTTCCGCCGAATTTCCGAGAACCTGATCCCCCAGCTTTGGAACTGTTCGACTTAGACGAACAGTTCTCTACCTGGAAAGCACGACTGGCACAGTTGACAAACAAATGTGAGTTAGCCAAACGTTACATATGCATGATCCAAATGTCGTCCAACCTTATATTTTAGGGTCATTTAAGGTTGAACCTCAATATATTATAGAAATTTTTGTTTACGAATACTATGTAACTGTAAATTCTGCTGTTATGCTAGTTCCTAAATGCTGAATTAAAGCGTTATCTCCTGTTTTCAGGTACGGAGGACGATTTGGAATATTTTATTCGCGAATGTGGAGACATTTTGTCCGTGTCAAGAAAAATTCCACCTGAAAAGCGAAACGCACGTGTCATTCTCGAAATAGTCTTCAACGAACTTGTCGAGTTCAAAAAACTAAATCAGGTTAGCAATTGATTTTTCTATCTTTCGGGACTGATTGTGTGTTCCAAATGCAAAGAAAGTTGAAGGTTTATAGAGAGGGCAGAATTCCAAGGAAGTTAATGCCGAAATCGTACAACACTGAAGGATTGCCTAAAAAGGCACACACGAGGGAATATCAATTTTTACATGATTCAGCCTTGGCAGAGCATGTATTAGATACAACTCACACCGTCGATTTCAGAAATGTCAAAGTGGTAAGACGCGAAATTGACCCGTATGACGAACGTCTACATGCGGAGGCGATCTGCAGAGACCTCTGCATTCTGGCACTCAGCACTGATGTGAAAATACGTAGCTAATATTCATCTTATGCTCAACAGTTAATTAGAATTTTCTCAAATATTTTGAATACATTTTCACTAATTAGTGTTACTATTTCGGTTACGCGTCGCTAGTTCGGTTACTGCCAATAAAGTATTTATTGGATACAAGCATTTAAAACTCATCAACTTTATTGTTTCACGAGCATCTGCTTTTGCACACTTTGTTCGAAGACCAACAATGGATTGACATAATTTAACAATACGATATTGTTTGTGATAATATCTGATAATAAACTCGTGCTTTGTCGGAGGGTTTCCTTGAATTTTTCTTAACAGACCCCAGATTGTATTTAGGTGTTTTAAAGGGATGGCGTTTTTCACTAAAACATTCAGATAGCTTCTGTTTTAAGATCGTCTTTCACTGGGGCATGCTCGTTATTGAGATTGGGCCCACCCCAAGTAAAAGCAATCTCTCTTTCTATATATGGTGACCAAGTCAGCCGAAATTAGTATGATATATTTATATATTTTACTACTAATATACTACTAATACACTATACTATATATATGATGAGGGAGAGAAAATTAGCTTATCCATTTTGTTGCTTGCTTAAAATAACATGTAGAAAATAGATGACATAATCAAGCACACGTTACGAGTGTGTGAATTACTGTTTAATACGATTGGCATTGCAAAATGTGACATTCTGTCTCAATAAGGGGATCTAAGTCGATATACCGAATCAATAGAAGTTATCGGTTTAGGAGCAAGTACATTTCAAACACATGCACTCAGCCACCCGCTTTGTACCATCAGTGGAAGCAAGGTTAGTTTCATTTAATTTTTAAACACCGGCAGAATATTAACTAAAGCTGGATTGTCATTTATTAGTGACAACACTGAAAGAGCTGTGCAAATTATTATCATGCTTAATAACATTTCAGAGCTACTTATTTCGTTATTTTTATTTATCTCCATTCATTTGTCGATAGGATCAAGAAGACAATCAAACCTGGTGATCTCATTACCCATCATCGTTCATCGAACAACCGATTCGCGAATCATTTTGAATGCCATTTGCTCAAACTGATCTGTTTGTATACTTTGTCTTGCTCCGGTTCTATAATAAATTGATCCCATTCACCAAACTCAGGGTTTTCACTTTTTTCATGGATTTTCATGCATCAACTTACATACTATCTCCAATATTTTGTATGAACTGTGGACTGCGCTTAAAAGCTCGTTATTAAATAAATTATAAATTGAGCCAAATATAAGGAGAAGAAAAAGCCTTATTTGTTAAAACGAATATGCAGTGAATCAAATTAATTCAACCACACAAAATTTTGAATACGAATAACGAATATTAGAGAAACGTTAAAGTTTAATGGGAAAATTTGAGATCGCCAGTCACATTCAAATGCAAAACAGCTTCGGTTTCGTATACAGCGGTATCAAGCGGTGTGATGGAAGTTGACGAAATGTCATGTTGCACGATTTGAGATATGGTCTTCATAAGAACCCTATTCAACAGTGGTACGCAAGTATAACTTTGCTTATCACTTTACCACTCTTTCAAGGCCCAATGAACCTGATCTTACTGTTTCCAATTGATGATGGCAAATAGCTAGACCCCGGTTGTTGTATGTAAGTGCGAAGCAACACTTTACATTTATTGAACTTCTAATCGCATTGTTTTTACCTATTGAAGTAAACTGTTCTCGCAACTAGCTTTATACTTATAGTTTTTTATTTTCTACCAGAACCAATGTATCTCCAACTGATATCATTCAGGTCTTACAAAAAATCACAGACAGATATAAATATGGTGTCCCGATAAGACGATTTTTCAACATATCAAATTAATTCAACCACACAACTTTTAATACGAATAACGAATATGAGAGAAACGTTAAAGTTTAATGGGAAATTTGAGATTGCCAGTCACATTCGATTTCAAAACTGTTTCAGTTTTTTCTACACCTGAATCGAGCGTTGTGATGGAAGTTGACGAAATTATAGGCTGCACAATTTCTTTAAATCCTGTTGCTCAAGTTCTTCATCTGATTTTCTATGGCCCAGCAAAATCTCCATTGTTCAAAATACAAAAGTTGCGCAGCATTTAAAGCGTGAGGGGCATCAAACATCTTTCGTTTACATAGAAACGTTAAAACGTTTCAAAAATATAACTGTTGCATGTTACCTAAAAAATAAAATAAGTGCGGAAAAAAATATATAATCAAAATCAATGGGACGATTATAGTTTAATAATAGTTTGTGGCAAACTTTCGATTAGCTCTCATATAATCGTCAAGTTTCGATTTGAATATAGATAAACTGTTTGAGCTTACCAAATCGGTAGGTAGGGAATTCCAAACAAAGCACACGCACAGAATAAAAATTTCTGCTGCAGTTCCGTTTGGAATGTGGTATTTGCAACTTGCAACCATGGCCACGACTGTTGCTGCTAGTTAGAAGGTGGAATAATAAATCCAGGGGTCGGAAACAGTATTAAGTATTTTGTATGCGACGATGAGATCATCTCGCATTCTCCTTTGTTCAAGTGTCCTCAGCTCCAGTCGTCTGAGTCGCTCGGCGAATTTGCGTATTTTCGATTCCATTAACGTGCTTACTGGCTCTTTGATATATTCGATCCAAAAATAAAATGTCTTTTTAGATCCATGGTGTCCAGGCTTGTGTAACATAGTTTAGAATCGGTGTATAAATGTGTTCATCGTGAGAGGAAAACACCCCGGGGAAAACGTCCAAATAGTCAACGTAACAAAACCTAGCAACCAAGATGCGCTTTGCATTGTAGCCCACTTTTCAAACTTCCGCAAATCCAGACACCTAGGTCCTTTTCTTCTTCAGTGTACTTCAGGTTTTTGTCGCCGAGCTTGTATTGATAGGAAAGGCCAAGGTCACAACCAATCTGAATAGTCTTCAACTTTTTTATATTCAATGGCAGTTTATTTTCGGATGATCAGTGTTACAAAGCATTCAAATCGTTTTGTAGCAAAATACAATCATCAAATTAGCTGATTCACCTCCATACTTTTATCTAGTCAGCAAAAAGAAACATCTTACTATCATTTGATATTAGTAAATCGTTCATATATATTGAGAACAGTATTGGTCCCAGCACTGATACTTGTGGAACACCGCTAGTGACATTGATAATTGGCCGTCCACACGAACTCTGATGTGTCTGTTGCTGAGGTAATCACTTATCATTTCATATAGTCTTTCAACAATACCGTGTTTCTTTAGCTTGTTCAAAAGTAAATTATGATCAACTCCGTCGAATGCTTTAGAAATATCCAAGTGGCACGCATGAATACAGCCCCCGCATCTACAAACCTCGTCCAAAACAAGAGCGATTTCTGCGAAATCCGTGTTGTGCAACTGTCAAAAGTTCGTTCGTTTCCAGATGTAACACTATTTCTACGGTTATTATTCAACGGTTATTATCAACATTTTTGATACTGAAGACAGCGTGGTCACTAGCCTATAATTTTTAACTACAGAACGGCAACCACCTTAGTAAATGAATGTTATTTGTCCCAGTTTCCAGTCTTTTAGCACCACACCGGCTTGGATGAAAATTATTGAACATGTAGGATAGAGGTTAGAGAGCAGTGCATGGCATGTTTTGAGCAGCTTTGGAGTTATCTCGTCTGGTTCTGGAGATTTCTTTACTACCACCATCGGAGTAATCATTAATTCACTCATAGTCGTTTGGTCAAATCGAATGATTGATTCCTGATCAGGCTCCGGGGATTTCGGCGCAAAAGCTCCGGCATAAAAGTCTGCTAACAGGTCAGCGGTCTATTTAATGGGTTCAGTGAAGTATACGAGTCTATCTAAGAGCTTCAGATTCTCGTGCATCTGATAAATCAATTGCGATCGAAAAGCCTGATTATCATCTCGAATTAAGCTGATTACTTTGTTTCGAATTCGTGTAAATTGTGCCCAAGAATCAGCTGTGTTGCTATTGCCATTTGTTTCATCCAATTTTATTCATGCATCAGTCAAATCTGGAAAATGAATCTGATTAACATTAACTATTTTAAAAAAGCAAGATTTATTGCTGAACAAAGCAACACTAGTTTCAGCCTTGGAGTTGTGATAACGGGGTTTTACATTAAAACTAATTCAAACTGGTTCCTATATCGAATCACGGTCACACAGTGAATATTTGTCCAGGCAAAACGTTTAGAAATAGCTTTCTAATTAATATCTAACTACCGATTATGAAATCTTGGCCGTTAGAAGGCAAAAACAGTTAGATTTGCTTCATTCAGAGAGTGGGTGGACGGTACAACAAATATCCCGGTTGAAATTTCTACTAATGTTTGTGATTACTCATAAGTAACATATCTTTTGAAATATTCCCAAAGGTTCACATTTGAGGCACCGGACTCGAGTTTCGCCTTCGCCTCGGGTCGGACTCGAACCCCGTAACATCACTATTGTAGTCTAATGCTTTATCACGAATGGTATCGTCCGCTGTATTACCAATGGCTATTATGCATTGGTTAATGTTTCGCCACGTTAACGATTATTATTATTGCTTGGAATATGTCGTTGATGTTTCATTCATTCATTCAGTCCTCTCCGTGCCGGGTGGCACATGAGGCGAAGACAACTTCACGCCAGTGGTTCCGGTATGTCGCTGCTTCCGTTGCCGTCTGCACCGTGAATCCTTGTGCATGTAGTTCGCGTTCCCACCGTTCTGCCCCAAGTTGCCATTGAGCCGTCCCCCTTTTCGTTTACCCTTGCTGTAGTACGACAAATCACAAGCCTGTCCAGGCAAGTGCCCGACATCAGAGACTTGCACGTGGGCTAAGATAACTGTCAGGTTGCGCCGCCTAACAGATATTGAGGGGGAAAACAGAAATAAATAAATAGTAGTGAGAGAACAGCGGTTTTTGCGCATGCAGCTCGCTACGTTGGCCAATCAATTGTAGCACATGTTAGCCGCACAGCACGGACATGCTGCCACGATTGACACCGTGGCGGATGCCAGTGCATGGCTACCTTCGTATGCGAACTGGGATCCATCCGGCAGACATGACCGAACCACGGATCTGTTGTCATCGTTTCCGTAGCAATGTAGGTTTTACGGGATAGGGTTGCTAGCCCTAAGCCCAACCCTCCTCCTTTCTCAGACGGGCTTGTGACCGTCCTTGGCGGAGTTTGTCGTTGATGTACGGAATATAAAATAAACCAACAAATATCGTTTAAAATTGTTTATAGGAGTTTGAATAATTTATTATTTTAGTCCAATCCACCGAACGTTCACTCCACAAATATACTTTTCGAAATTGGATACAGTTCCTTATACCTTTATTTCTCGGTTCGGCTATTGAAATAAATCTGATGAGCTTCAAATCGTTAAATAAATAATGAATATTGTGCTAATAGCACCACCACTTTCTTGGATTGATAGATTTATTAATCAAGAATGATTATCAACTGGATTACTTAATTCATTTTGGTCATCTGTCTAACTCACTATTCACTCCAACGCCTCATCCGTGTGATACAAGCGTCCTTTCTTCATTTCCCCTCACATTGGGAGGTCTTGGTTGGCTGTCTCGGTGTTGCCCAACATGGGTTCTTGCCTGGTTTGTTGCCATAAGCCTTCGTCAATTAAAACTGTGCCTACGGATACCCGGTAATATTCTGTGTCATAGATTGACAAATGTCTGGACACTTTAAATAAGGAAAATGTCGACATCTGTGATACCGAAATGTACTAGGTAATTGATTGCTTCCAGTTCCCAAGAAGCCGACGTACAAAATTTACTTCAACATTGTGAACGCTCCTCAGAATTGTTCGATATATCTCAAATCTGAATCAGTTAAACTCATTTATCACGTATCAAAGTGTCAAATTTGGAGAAACTCTACAAGTGGTTAATTTCTATTCAAGGTGATGTCTCCATTATCGTCTGCGTTAAGCTTCATGACCTTATTTTTCTTCATGTGGATCTTCTGACAAACGCACGTGGATTTTTCTGCCAGAAACTTTGCATTTTGCAAGCATTCGCGGGTGTGTAGATGGAAAACAACGTCGTCCTATTCTTTATCTCATGAAATTCTCTTTCAGTGGTTCTATAGATGGCTTTTTTGGTTGTTTGCGTTTTCAGACAATCGATCAATAACCAAAAATAATAGAATGACGAACGAAAGCAGCTTGATTCGTGTACATGTGTTAATTGACCGCTCAGCGAACGAAAAGTTGCTCGTTACAGGAGTTATTATGCATTTGGACGATCAGGGGAGACGGGTAATTAAACGTCAATTAAAATACGCTGGTCACACTTGTGCTTAATATTCACCACAAACTTCAGGTCGAGATACCGAGCCACTCAAAATCAACCTTGCAGATATGTTATATTTCTTGTACTTTTGCATTCCAGTTTTGCTAATCACATAGTCCTAGGATATTATTGAATTCTTATCCAGAACAGACAGGAGCGGAGTGAAATTTCAAAAATTTATACGATTCAGAAGAGATTTACACATAACTGTATTTCAACGTCGACGCTAGTAGCCTGCTTTTAACAGATGTGGCTGACAAAATCTCAAAACCATGTGTGCTTGATTCAGACCAATTGCAATCAGTATGTAATTTTTCAACATTCAAGAATTTATGTTCATTAAAAGCACATAGCTTCACAATTACTATAGCATAGTAAATATTGGTTCATGAAAACGGGATAACTCATAGTCATGTAATGTCACGATTATTCGAGTGTTAATACTCACCGTGAGTTAAAACGCAGGAGAAGTCAAATCGTTAAGAAACAAATACATGCATAAATTTCAAATGAATGTCCCAACGCTGCAAATGGTAAAAATCGTTTCGGGGAGCGCATTCCAAAGGAAACAGACACATTGAGAACAAAAATATCGACGATAGCCTGCACATGAATGGGGAGTGTGTAATATCGCTGAGTATCTGGCTCAGTGTATCAGAATACATACTATATGGGTGATTTGATGTATTTAATATTTGTATGTAAGTATCCATCACGCTGAAGGCATCTATGAAGGGGTGTGAGAAGCTTGAGCTCTGCATTTATTCCTATTGCAATAGTTTCTGGAAACCATTTACAAGTATGGTACTATATTATTAAATATTATTAGGCAGTAGTATACACGTTTTTAGCCAGGGAGTTCAAAAAGGCGATGCATATTTTATGGTTGGAATTAGGTAGATTTTCATGATGGTGGGCAGCGTTCCAGACGAAAATGATCTGGAAATCCGTCGCAGCAGACTGAAGCAGATTATTCGCACTGCTCAGTTATCGTTGTCTCATTAATTTCGGATGTTTTGCGCTCAAAGACTTAAATTCAAATAAATTTGAATTTCCAGATGAAGTTTTTCTTTGTCCATTTGCATGTAATCAACGTCAACATTGTTACGTTATTTCCACACCCGGTAGCGATTCTCGGCCGTTGCATTGGCTTGGTCTGATTCACTGCAATGAGTGTTAGCCATGAGCTTTGAAACTAAAGGCAAAACATCACTATCCGGGACATCACAAATGCAGAAAGAGCCGATGACGATAATCGGGTTTTGAAAGGATTGTGTGTAAACAGAGTGAGCAGGTCCACTTCGCTTAAAAACCACAACCGGTGTCTGGTTGTGTGCCAAGGCTTGCTAAGCTTGATCATTCTTGCGGTCAATAAGGTCAATGAGTAAGAATACTGCACAAGCTGGCGCTCAGCCCTGATACAAGCGTTATTTCGCCAATATTCATATTATACTTATCATTTACTAAGTTTTTGGTAACGTTTCGGTTCTGAACACAGAAGCTTCGACAGACAAAGGTTGTTGGTACGAACAGTGTTCAGTTTTAAATGGAATTTTCTTGACCAATCCTGAGTTCTCTAAGATAGACAGGCGAGATCAAGACAGCAATAGAGGAAAATATTCGTAGCTCGGGATGTGGATGGTGCTCACCTTGTGTTCGCCGAGCTTGCGTAGTTGTTCTTGGACGTTTCGTCATCAGGCTAGATGACATCATCAGCAAAACTTCTTTCGAAGCGTCTTGTAGTTGGAATTCGTTGGTTATTATACCGTTTGCCTGTCCGTTCACGATCACTCCCGCGGATTGGTCGAGTTCACGTTATGCCTTCTCCGTGAGTGGTTTCTCATTGGTCCATATGTTGCGGCCAGTTGGAGATGCTGGTTAATTGAATTTGCTGTTGAGTGCCACGCCTCCAGGAATTCTCGCGCCCGTCGGTCGTTTCCTCTGGCTAATATTCTTGTGCGGTCCCAGTCGAACTGATGTCCAAATTGATCAATATGTATCGAAATAAGTGAATTCCGGTCATGTCTTCGTACGGCCAACTGGTGTTCATGTAGTCTTGTGCTGAGTTTGCGACCTGTTTGTCCGACGTAGTTCTTTTCACAGTCTCTGCATGAAATCTCGTAGACGATATTCGACTGTACTTCTTTTGCCACTTTGTCTTTCGTGTTGTTGAAGTGGTTGCGAAGTGTTGATCAGCACAATGATCACACTCCCTAAATGCTGTGTTTAATCCCTAAATTGTTTATTTAGTTTGCAGGTGCGAACAGCGTTCGCTGACACACTGCTTACGTAATCCATGTGCATATTAGGTGTTATGCACGTTAATCCTTATCTTCTGCAGAACCGAACGCCAGGTTGTTGAGATATCCACCTTGTTTTCATGATTATGGACTCCCGATCGGTCTCGAATATTTTCAAATTTACCTTAACTGCATGAGTTATAGACATTTGCACACATGAACCACAGTGTCAAGCAAAGTTGACTATGTTTACTGTTATCAGATTGACGTGACCACACACCGTGCAAGACGACAAATCGACTACTGATCATCATCTTGTCTACCTGACTCGATACCACATAGGCTTACTATAGGCTGCTTAGCGGTAAGTTCAAACATAGGTGGTTGTTGGAATGCCACTTAGTTTTATTCCCTGTCAGGACTATCACCATTAGTCTAACGGAGCTTTCGTGTTAGAAGCTTAACGTTGTCAAAACAGCTCCTTTAACCGATTGCTTAGAAATTTCTTAACAATATGACTACACGATCAGTGTCAAACATAGTTCCGTCAATTGCTAATCCTACTAGCTCCGCTGACGAAAAACAAAAATGAAAATCATGTTAAGCTGGTCACTTCTTAGCGCAAAGTTAACAGAATATAACTCGGCGGAATTGAAAAATTTCGCAACGTGTTTGTACAAACATCATCAAGAATTAAGCGAATCGTTGTGCAATAAAGATTTTAGCCTAACTATTAAAATTTCGGCACAACTAGCTCGTTGAATTTTTTTAATTACACAATCCGATATTTCCCACAAATGATGCATATTAACCAACAAACCGAAATTCTTGTCAGTTTATTTGCCGATGTATCGATTTTATTGAGCTCCCTCCTTATTGATCGATTCTGTGTGGGAGCAATGAAGAGATGGGTTTGTGGTAGAAAACGGGATCGATCAAAATGGATGCTTGTGTCTGCTCACTTATAGTTTGCCGCACTCCTATTGGTCCATTGTCGCCGTCTGGGTAACAGAGAAGCGAGAGAAAAAATAACAAATCCCATTCACTGGTGAGAACCAGCAGGTTATGAACACCTAGTTAAAACCGGAATTATTCCACTTCATTCTGCGTGATGGACCCTGTTCCTGGGAAATGTCTGTTGAATTTCCGTTAGTTCGTTCGAAGGATTAAAATTTTACTTTCGGATAATATATAACATACTTCTGCGCCATAATTTAAATCTCAAACAGTATGGAAAAGTGAGTTCACTTCCTGATGTGTTGTCGCGCATATTGTGCGATTGTCTGTAATTTTGTGACGAATTTGTATAATGTTGGTGAACTTACATGGAAACACAATGTTTGTTTTTCTTTTGGAAAGTTACTTACACCTTTCTCAGTTTAGGTTAGGGTGTACAGGACCGCAAGTGGCTGATAATCCAATTGAACCACCAGAAAATTTGTCGGTGGATTGCTTTCGAGGAGCCCCCACTATTACCAAATTTTGTTAATTCTGTTCCTCAATATCCTTAGCTTATGTGACAGGCGACGATACGTCGAGAGTTATCTAGACCGTAATTCGAGTGCACAGGTTTTATATCTGAAATTAAAAAAAGAAAGTAAGGGTTTCTAATCAGTTGATGTACGACAGACAACCATCATATTCATTCACAAATACAATACAGAAAACCTCAGAAATTTCCATCGATTTTAACTGAATAAATAGTAGTGTTACAGTCCAGGTAGCTTATTGTAGTTCATAGTTATTCTTCGAGGCAGCATAGTTTATTTTTCACGTTTTCTCACCAAACTAGTTGACATTAATATCGAAACGTCTTTCGTATTCAAACGTAAACTTGAATGCCACTGTTAAATCAGTTTCTTACTAAAGAATCTTATCGTTCAAGTACATAATCACAGAGTGGTTCTTAGTCAAGCACGCAAGGCGCTTATAATCGAACGATATCTTATGATGTTCATCATGGTATAGCAGTAAGAACACGCAGACACGCGATAAACCAAAATTGTATTCGTCTAAACATTAACAACGATGAATAATATCGGGAAAAGGAATGTGTAATATTCGACCAATCACAATAGTCTAAATTTTGTAGTCACAGTGGTACAGACACTCTCACCGGGAATGTCCATGTCTTAGGTCACAACACTTAAATCCTATCACTTACACACCGCAACTGGTTTCTGGCTGTTCGCAATCATCAGGTGGAGACAGCAAGATCAGGTTGACTAAGCAAACGATAGAGACAGTGCATTCAAGTTCTGAGTGTCTTGTAACAGTGGAAGGATGATAAATAAGGGTTGTATTTAGAACCCACTGTTTGAGGGGCTTGGCGTAGCTAACTTAAAAACTTCATGTACATGGAAGCGCATGTGGATCCTGATCCTACTGTTCCTACCTGATGGGTAAAAACAGCACAAACCGGTAATGGGACGTGTGTGGTGGAAATGCATGCAAATGAGCTTTTTCATGTACATGGTTTGGTATGGCAAATCGTGCAGCACCACCTACGCATGCTGAATATCAACAAGTCCCCGGGAGCTGACGAAATCACACATGCAATCCTGAAGTTATGCGTCAGTCAATTGTGCGAACCATTTTGTGATTTATTTAATCACTCCTTGAGGGAGGGTGTTGTACATAATGACTGGAAGAGAGGAATCATAACTCCCATCTACAAAGGTGGAACTCGTTCTGACCCAGCAAATTACCGCCCTGTTACACTCCTTCCAGTGATCTCAAAAATTATGGAGCGAATTGTGTGCGAAAGAATTGTGAGTCATTTTGAAACCAAAAATTTGTTGTCCAGAGTGCAATATGGATTTCAGAAGTCTCGTTCTTGCTTCACTAACCTATTGGAAACAAAGAACGACTGGACGCTGGGAGCGCATGAAGGTGGTTGCGTACATGAGTGTTGCTTAAACGTATCGAAGGCGTTTAATCGCGTGGACCATTCTATACTCCTGAGCAATCTGCAGGAGGTCGGTATAAATGAGTGCCTTCTTACCTGTCAGAGAAGCTACCTTTATAATCGCAAGGCAACTGTACGTATCGATGGCGTGATGTTTGGGAAAATCGAAACCACTAGCGGTGTCCCACAAGGTTCGATACTTAGTCCGGTTATCTTTTTGGTCTACATCAACGAACTTCTGAAACGTGTAACAGCCAAAATCGTTCTCTTTGCGGATGATGCTAAACTTTGGAAGCGAATCACGTCAATCGTGAACAGTTTGCGCTTACAAAGCGATTTGAATAAATTTGAACAGATGGTCAGAGCGGAACATGCTTCCATTCAACTTTAGAATGTGAAAAATATTTCAAATAGGTCGCAAAAACTGAAAAAGACAACTAAAGAAAAGTACCTCAGCGTATGTATTAGTGGAGTCCTTAAGAATATTATGCAATGCGAAGCAGTGTATAAACGAGCTAGCTGCATGCTAGTTATGCTTCGGCGTATTTTCGGACGTTTTTCCCGTAAATCATTCTCCATACTCACAAATACGTATATAAGCACAGTGATGGATTACTCAGTGCAAGCTTGGGTACCATGGCTACAAAAACGCATCAAGATGCTGGAGAGAATTTAACGCAGAGCAACTCAAATGGTTGGCGTCTACGCAACCTCCCATACGTGGATCGCTTCGTGCATCTTAATTTGGATACACTGTCTCGCGGACCCGTTCCAATGGCATTAACCCTGACTTGTAAATTAATAAACTCAAAGAGGCAATCTCCAAGACATCTATTTCGCCTTTGGTTAAGTCATACCACACGCAATCACACACTGGCTTTTGATATTCAACAACCTCACCGGTACTGCTGTAGGTTATCCTATTCGGCGCGTGTTTGTTTCTGACAGCCATATGTTGTTCAATCATATATTGAAAGGATTTTCGGGAACTAACTTGACATATTTATGCATAGTAACATAACACATATATAATTCGTATACGAATATACTATGGTGTTTTCAAGCTACAAGCTAAAATTCTTGAATCTTGAGCTGTGCAATTTACGGGAGCTGAACATGTTCAAGAACATATTGATAGTAACCGATGCGCCCCATGACACATCGTGTGCAAAACATATCACGCCAATTTTAACTGCTTAAATCAGCAAGTATTTCATCCACGATATTTTGCGTTTTAATAGGCTGCTCACGTATCTTGATCTAAAAGTCCTCGACGGTTTTCTCTATGAGCTTGTTTTTGTTCGATTTCTTTGCTACAAACCTATCCAATATTATAAAAATTTGAGAAGCATCTAAACTTTAAGAAATGTCTCTGATTTCCAGTGATCTATTCTAAGTTTGCACAGCATTGATGAATGTTCTACTGTTTTAAAAGTTGCCATTATTTTTTACCCGTAAACATAATCTTGGAGTTTGTAGAAATCTCTCAGATATTGAATAGTATTATTAGGTTTCGAAGGCACATCATATAAGTAACCGTAGGTATTTTTCACGGGTTATAAATCTGCGTTAAAATTCGGTGCGCAAACATTCCGCAAAATTTTTATTTAAATCTTAATGAAAGTGAAAGTGGAATTCGCGCATAAGTTTGCTACGGTTAATATAAGGTATTCTGGAATAATATAATGCACATGTTTACTCAATGCGACCAAAAGCTATTCGTGACTGATTCTACAAGATTTTTCCCGGTCTTAGTTTAACTCAACGGAAATGAAATACTGTAGCAAAAGTATAACAACTTTCAGTCGTCATATGATGTACCGTGAATATCCTTCTCATTAATCAACTAATTCACATTAGAAATCGAGATGAGATTTTCCAATCATAAAACTTGTTACATTGAAATTAAACGTTGAATTCGCATGCATTATTTCTCGTTATTCTGGTGACCGTTGAAAAAGTATCGGTTTCCATTCGATAACTAGATTTGATTGACGATAATCTGAATAAATTGTCAAAGATTAGAATAATAAGTTTTCATCATTATGCAGAAATAGTTTAAAAGTAATTACGGCAATTTTCGCTCTTGGCACAGATCCTCCGTTTACCCCAAATGTACGGAATCAATCAGGAAGACATAATATATATTATTTTTTTTATCAAACATTGTTGTGAGACTACTGTGCGCTCTAGCTGTGGAGAGTTTTTTAAATGTTTATAAAGATGTGTGAAAGAAAAACGAGGTCGTGATCAAATGACACTCATTATCCTGTGTTTTCGGTAAGCTCTAAGGTAATCTATAGGTTGCACGTGCGGTCGAGATCAATTGACCATTCAACCACAAGCTCATATTGCGTGCCCACTAGTGGTCATGGTATGACGGTATGAAAGCACAAGCTTGATCTAAGCAAAGTGCCGCCAAGTCAGACTTAAGGTCATGCACATGAAGGGTTACCGGCGTCAGTACTGGGGACCGGGTAGTGTATTTGCCCGCTCCGTCCATCATATCGGTTGCGTTCATACCCACCGTGGAATTCTTATCTGCGTCGGCATGGAGGCGTGTCGCTTCTATGTTGTAAAGTTTGTTGTGTCCATTGTCCGAAACGTGTTCGGTTAATGAACGACAATCGTTGATTGACCTTCACCTCACTCACAATTAACACAACATCTTAGTTTTGTTTAAAGTCAGATTTTTATTAATAAGTAGTATATGACGTTCGGAAAGCAGGACAGAAGCACACTTCAACAACACACTTCAATGTGTTCTTTTTTAACAAGACCTTGCCTGTTCTTCATCAGTATTCGCGCCTATAGTTGTGTGCCAATTAACAGATTGGTTAAAAATCGATATATATTCTAGCTTACAGTTTGTTTTCGTACGCTTGATATAACGACGCTTCTGTGTCCGGAGCGAAACGTTGCAAGAATATGAAAATCGTATTCGAACAAGGGCATTCAAGTTACCATTTGTTTACCACTTTACCACGGTTTCATTTAATCTTATTGTATCTACCCGAAGACGCTATATTAGATGGGAAAAGGGTCTGATAAGTGAGGGGATGTGAGCGCTACAATATATTGTACTAATCATAGTATATTTTCAATATTATTAAACGAACTCTTGAATGCCAACATCTCGAAAACAAAATGTATTGTAAACAAATCCTAGTTTTTTTGAAATTTTACATGAGAACATTCTTCAACCGATTATAATCACAGTTCCTAATTACCATTGTGGACTCCACGAACTATACTTTGGAAACGAATGTGAGTTATCAAACAATTACAATTATGATTAGTATGTTTCGCGGAAAAATCCAGCAATGTATCTGCATATCGATCAGTTTTCTGCGAGTGCAAGCAAGGGTGACGTCAGTCCATTCAGTTGGGAGGCGATCGTGGAATCGTTTTCAGTTGGACGGCCTCTGGAATCTGTACACCAAACATAAAAATTGGTCAAAAAACAAGATTTTCATAAATCATCTTACCACAAACATTTAAATTGAAGGCTTTCTTTGATTAGTTGGTATTATTTCATTGTATATTTTGCATTGCATGCGAAAATATCAATATCAACATCATTATAAATAGGTGGAAATGGGGGATAACATAGAACGAAGAAATAGAATGCAAAGTATAAAGCCAAAATATTTTAATGATGACATTGCTCGAATCTACATAGACATTTTACAGTAATATAATGTTCGCATTCACGATGCATCGGATTAATATTAATCCAAATAATTTATTCAACCTTTTAAATGAGATGTTTTTCATCCACCCTCAAGACACTCCGAAGTTGTGGATCAAGAAGTAGAAAGCGCAGGACATGTAGTCGTGTCTGGGACTAGCAAGAATTTCAAACAAAGTATGGATGCCTTCTTGGAGAATGCTGCTGCCAAAATGCATGGTACGTTTTTACAACCAAGAATAATAGTCGTTAATTTAACATGTCAAATTCAAAATCATTCACAATTTGCAGCCCAAATTCTTCCACAATTAAATGTGATCGTTATAATTGACTATGATACCGAAATCTAACTGCACTCCATATTTTATGCAATAGCATGGCTCAATGTACCAAGTATATTTATCGAAAATATTAATATTTTATGCTTTTCCGTCACACATCCAACAGGACTTGTTTCTTGTCGTTTTGATTTATCAACTAGTAACAGTACGGTTAGGATTATCGTGACTTGAAACAGTGGAGAAATGTTAAATGAAGC
This sequence comes from Atriophallophorus winterbourni, assembly GCA_013407085.1. Classification (NCBI taxonomy): domain Eukaryota; kingdom Metazoa; phylum Platyhelminthes; class Trematoda; order Plagiorchiida; family Microphallidae; genus Atriophallophorus; species Atriophallophorus winterbourni. Next base: position 13,831 of record JACCGJ010000604.1, on the reverse strand, counting down.
TTTAAAATCTCTGTTGGTTTAGGCTGGTGTTAAAATGGTGCTACATATGGCGTACAATGTAGTTGTAAAAGAAGTGAACAACTTTAAATTTGATACATTTCTGAAAAATGATTGATTGAATGTTATTCAACATCATATATATCTGCTAATACAATAATCATTTTTTTAATTTAGAGATGGGATCAACCTGTCAAAACAAAACTTAAAACGACTCCCATTAATTCACTATATGGTAACACGATTATCGAGGAAACTCAACAGAGGTTAAGATAGGTCGGGCACTTCTTCTCTCTCTACTCTAGCGAGAGCACGGTTTTACTGCATGCACTTGAAAATGTTGAGTTGTTGCCAACTATTGAACTTCTAGATACTCCCCCTACTCTTGATGAGCTCAATAGAACCATCGAACTCTTATCCGGAGGAAAGGCCCCAGGTGAAAACGTAATTTAACCTAAGCACAGTAAATACTGTAGAACAACGTTAATACAGCTAATTCATCGATTGCTACTCATATACCACAGGAGATTCGAGATACCAAGATCATCAAGCTACTTAAGTATAAGGGTGATCGAAGCAACTGCAACAATTTCAGATGAATTTCGCTTCTAAATGTTATAAGCAAATTGTTTCTTAAAACCTTACACATGCGACTACAGGAATCCGCTAGTAGTTTTTTCAAATCTCATAGAAGTTTTTGTTGGGGTGGATCAACCTTAGACCTGATCTTCTCTCTGAGTTAGTTTCTAGTATGGAGTTGTATATATCGTATGCCATACACAGTTTCTTTTGATTCACAGAATTAAGGGTTGGTCTATTCAAAATGATCAGTCTTATAGACTACTCATCAAGTTGGCTCAAACTCGTTACGTCTTTTACATCTGGCATGAAGTGCTCAGTCCACTTAAATGTTTGCAGTTCAGAAACTTTTTGAAATTCACCGGGACATCATCCAAGGATTTGTTCTTGCTCTCACGCTGCTCGGCATTTTCTTCGCTCTGTTGTGAAAGCACGTGTTTCGAAAGAAAGCAAGAGCTATTCACATACCCAGGGGATGTGATGGCAACATTTTCACTCTACAATATTCGAGAGCACAAAATATGTTATAAGATGTACCTATCCGCGACCTGCTGTTTGCAGACAATGCAGCCAATAGTGCTCACTCACAAGTACAGCATTAGTCGCTTTTCTTTGACATGCAAATCTTTGAATTCACAATCCTTACGAACAAAAACCAAAGTCATTGATCAAAGGACTGTGTTGCTTTCCATCATCACTTTTGACAATTGTCAACTTGAAACATTTCACCATTTCACATATCTTGCTTCATCCATTGTGAATAACCTCTAGCTTCAAACGGGGATTGGCAGAGTAGCTTCCATTTTCTCCCAGTTGAACTCTCTTGACTAGGAAAACTGCAATTTAAGCGTGAAAAGAAATGATGGCATACAGCGAGTGCGTATTGAATGCTTTACGATGTGACAGTGGAACCTGGACCATCCAAGCAAAACACGAACAGAAGCTTTTAATTTATGGGGATTCATCGCACCTTGAACGTATCCTAGATATAAAAATGGTCAATGCTGAAGTGCTTTCTATCAAGCTGGTCTACAGAGCGTGTTCACCCTACTACGACAGCGTAGCTCATGTTGGTTGGATCATGTGTACAGAATTTGAAATTGTCGTATTCCAAATGATCTACTATATTGCGAATTGAAATCAGGAAGTCCACTTTCGTATATCGTATCGTTGTGTGGTACAACAACGTTTGAAAACGAATTATAAAAGCTTCTGACCTTATCAGGTAGGAAGAGCTTGCTTATGACCGCTCACTTTATATACACTGTGTATAATCAAACCCCCAAGGGTAGATAACAATGAGCGCTGAAATAAAGATTGTTTGTTCCTGAATCAGAATTTTTAAATTCAAGATTCCAGAATTTATCTATTTGCAACACTTTACATTTTCTGAAGTTGAATGGAAGCTCGTTCCACTCTGGCCAGTTGTTGAATATTTACAAATCGCTTTGTAAGTGCAAACAGTTCATGCATGACATGATTCGCATCCAAAATTTAGCGTCATCCGCAAAAAATTGTTTGCAGTAACATTCTACTGGCGTTGAACGCGTATTGAAAGAGCAGAACAATGTGGTCGCTTCGACCCAGCGGAGGGTGATACTGAACATCTTTCAAGGCCGTGGCTTCTGAGATTAAGACTAGGTCTTCAAGATGCAATATTCAAGAATTTGTGGTATAAAAAGCTCGTAGCTGTACAACACCATAGGATGTTCGTATAAAGACAATAAATATATACACAAAATAAATTGAAGCATTAGGAAGTTCGACAGTTTTGTAGTTAGAAAAAATGTCATGTATTATCGTGGTATCAAATTTCGATGTCGAATATATTCGAAACCATGATTATACTGGAGGATGTAATCGAACAGTTCGCGAAATTGAAAGTGTAGTTATTGGGGAAGATGATCTAGTCGTTCATATACTTGAGGCAGATTGAAGTGTCCCATATTCAATAATTGTAAATTGGGCTGTTTTCCGACGTATTTAATGGCTTTGAAAAGTATTTTGTTGTGTGCATTTAATGATAGCGGTGTACGGTAAACTACAGCAACCATGCAACTGTCTCCTGAGTCGAGCTTCAAGTTACACAATGTACTCTCTTCCAGATCGAAATCAGTGTCTGCAACTGCCGTGGTGTATAAAAGTTCATGGTGGTAAACAGCTACTTCATCACCTGTTCTTAATCCGTCTCTCCGAACAGTGTCATGATTTGAATAGAGATCTCGCAATCGCCAACGCGAGGTTGGAACCATGACTCAGTTATTGATATGAAGTCTAGCGAGTGCTGATTAGAGAAATCCTTTATTTCAGTTGGTTTGTTTACCAGGAATCGTGCTTTTGTATATGTGCAATTGATTGTGGTTTTCGTATACAGTGATGGAGCTGAAAGCTCATCAATTTGTCCTACCCTTCGAGAGTCGGATATTGGTCGTTTTTTGGGATTGCCACAGTATTTCTATTCCGAGTCTCGTCTGATTGTAGAAGTCGTGGTTCATTAGGCGCTTTCGGTGTAGAAATTCTGTGGTCACTCATTCTGACATTCAGAGTGGATGACAAGTTTAGTCGTGCTATCGCATCACGAAGCGGACCCCTATATTTTCGGTATCAAAACAATCTTCTTTATTCTTCTTCAGACTACTTTCGCCCACATGGCCGGTGATTATTTTCGGGTTCTGTAGCACAACTTTGTGGATGCGTTACCCTTTATCCGCTCGATGATGTGCTACGCTGGCGTCGTAATAAATTTTCGATTATTGCTTGTATTCATTTATCACTTCGGTAAAGCGCAGATCTGGATTGAGCGAATTCTACTAGACATCATACAAGATTATGCAAACAATCCAAGTAGATGCTTACCACAATGAGCACGGTTTTAAAACGTGCTAATACGTAAACAGATATTTGTGGAGACTCCATCACGAAAGTCGACCAAATTTCAAAATATTATTAGATAAGCTCTTTAGCTGCATCCGTCATATGGCATGCCGGTATACAAGTGTTTTAAGCCAGGCCTCATTAAATGATGACGACATAAAGATGCAGATAAAAATGCTTAAAAATGAACTACAATAATCAACCGTTAATTTTCGTAATAACTTTCACCCGAGATTGGTTTGATTTTTCTGGAAAACTCTGACATTAAAAATCGAGACATCACCTGGATTTAACTGAAAATCGGAAGCATATTGTGAAGGATCGAAATGAAATGGAGGCCAAACCCCATGTCCTTTTCTAAGGCCCATTACCTTGCCCTCACTGGCTTCATGACACTCGAGCCAACAATAATCTCGTTCCCCATCTGCGTTTCGCATCCACTTCTCGATTGAGACCAGATCCTACCATTGAGGTCAACATCAATTTTACAGACGAATCCCGCAATACAAGAGAACACCGATTGACCAAATGCGTTTATTAGACCCATAACAAAGAATTAAACGTACGCCTACCTTTTACAGGCAATTTGCGCAACCGCAAGACTGATCTCATCGTATCTGTCCCGGTTGTAACTTGGATCTCATTTGTCAATCGATTTCGTGCCAACAAGTTCACTCAAGAATCTCACCATTCTGGGCTCGTTTGTCCGTTTTGATGAATCGCTGCTAATGTTGTTCTACCTACTCAATATTTCCGAGGATATTGTCGCTCGAACAGTTCTGATGCAACCCGATTTATTACCGATTCGCTTTTACATTTTACCTAAAGGGAAGTTCTGAATATAATCTGAAAGCTGGTTATTAGTGAACTTCGCTGATGCATTAAACACCTTCACAATGTGTAAAGCTGGAGGTGCACATCGGGAATATTGACGTTCATGAAGATACACAACCATTACTTTACAAAGGGGCGTTATCTAGCTCTTAGACTGTTTTCCGTTGAATTCTCTGATATCGGAAATTGTGACATTACCTCTATTTAAATAAGAATTGAGTGTGTCGAGGTACCCGGCGAACCCTTTTCATGTTGACGCTTCTGTATGTGGCTTCATGATTAATAGTATGGCATGTTACCAGCACATAGATTTTTTATCTATAATTTCTAACCATTATATGCATGAATTTAGCTAACTGCCCCCCCAACCGCACGGATCGAGATTTTGAACTCAAGTATGATTAGTTTGGTATAGTACAAGTTTTTTTTTATTTTTTGCAATAAATATTTAGTCGCACTATTACGATGAGTTGCTCAAAGCAGATAACCTCTAGTTTCGAAGTTGCTGGTCAGGCATACGTTTGCCCTATGATTGTGTGATGCATGACTAACACGTTCTTGTTCTTGGTGCTTACAGTGCCAGTTGGTGCGGTCATCGCGATGGTCGTAGGCATCGTGTTGTTCGTCCTGCTCATTTTGTTCTGCGTTTGTAAACGATGCATCTTCAGACGACGCAAAAAGGATCGCAGTGCGAAAAAAAGCAAAGCAGACATGAAGAACGTACAGCTTCTCGGAAAAGGGTTGCTGAAAGATAGGGTAAGGCTTTTCAACTTCAATTATTTATATATCCAATATAGCAAGATGTTATTCTATGCACTCGTTGCAGTTTCATTCAACTCGAAGTTAATGAGTGTTTATTTATTCGAAGTAATATTCAACGTACATTCTACCCAAGTTAGAAGGTTGGAGGTTGATACATTCATCCCCAGACTACAATAAACTAAGCTCTTTCCCAACCAAACACTTCGTACATAATATGGATTTTAATTTGATATTACTCCTATTATTATTTTGCTATCAAATGCATTGTGGTTCCATTTGCCGTAGAAAAGTGCTAGATAGATACAGTTTGATTTATAGTCGCTGTTCGCCGAGAATTGTTTTCTAAAAGTGTAAATATATTGTTGTGGAAAAGAATGTTGCCTTGAAATTTAATTTTATTCGCTCCATATCGAAACCACTATTAAATTCATACTACGTGCATTTGATATGAGCTCAATTAACTATAGCATGGGTTAGAGGCTATATTTGTGGTCATTCATGGACGAAAATATTACGCAAGTAGGAGTCAAATAGCACATGACATGATTATTTTGATTCTAAGCGGCATTTGATACAATTCAATTATACACTGGCCGAAACTTCTTGGTATGGCACATTACGATTTACTTAGAAATCCCGTTGTGGAAGTAAGTGCTAGGTTTGCAGTAAAATTAGACGAACCTCAATTTTGTAAGTCAACCTTGACATAGTGTCATTTAAGTAAAAGTTACTATGAATTGCAGTTTGACGCTCCCAAATGAATACCCTTCTTCTAAGAGAATTTGCACTTACCGTCAAAAATTTGCTGGTCAGTTATATTCAATGGTTTAGATACCCATCTTGTGGAATTTGACGTGCTTATCAATTGGTATTAGATGCGCTTTGACTCAGAAATGCATAGTGTACCAGAAATCCGGCACAACGTTACTAAATCAAATAAGGAGTCACTAAGTGATCCCTGGTCAAGCACTCAAAGTGCTTACGAAAAACCAATAAATTTTAGTGCTCACATCCCAAACCTTTACTCATCAATACCGGTTTCTGGCTATTTGCCGTCATCAGGTGGAGACAGTAAGATCAGGTTCAGTGAGCCTTGAAACAGTGGTAAAGTATTTAACAAAGTTAAACTTGTATGCCACCATTGCATAGGGTTTTTACAAAGAACGACGATGTTCAAATACAGAATCACAAAGTGATTCCTTTCTCCACTTGATGACGGCAAACAGCCAGAAATCGATAGTCGTGTGTAAGTGCGGGGGATGTTGGCAATACATTACTTTGGTCACCCATAAGCACGTTGTGTGCTTGACCAACAATCACTTTGTGATTCTGTATTTGAACATCTGTTTCTTTGTAAGAACACTAATTAACAATAGCATACTAGTATACATTTGTTTACCAACATATCACTGTTTCAAAGCTCACTGAACCTGATATTACTGTCTCCACCTGATGACGGCAAACAATTAGAAACTGGTATTGGTGTGTAAGGGATGGGAATGTAAACACCAAAATAAATTACGCAATCAAATTTTTTGACTTTCATAAAGTGATGCTGCTAATAAATAAAATGATTTAAACCTCGACTGTTTGCTTACGCCATATTGGTGACTATGGAAATTATAATTAGTTTTAACTAAAATATTATTCGATTTAATGAGCCAACGAGTATTAGATACCAATTTGTAATCGATATTATCCAATTTACGTCTACCTTATTTCATGTAGGGTGATTTAGACGCGCTGGAAAGCCACATGGAAGATAACGAAGGTGTCAAAGAGAAAGAAGCCGTAAATCTCGGCAAACTCCAATACTCGATTGATTATGACTTTAGTCAAGGAGAGGTAAGTCTCTAGATTATCCTTTCACTAATCAGTCTAACACACTAGCAAACTAGACGTTGTTGATCTTTTTACAATATACGTGTGTGTTGTGAAAAGTGGAGACCTACGCGGGTTTTGTGTTTGTGATTCGAGTTAAATATCAACTGGCAATATTTTATTTACGATTGTACTTTTATGTTAAAGTTAGAAGGAACCTTCAGATAAATAACAACAAGTGAGATCACATGTCATACACAGGTGAATGATTTGCTGCTGTACGATGGTAATAAATACATTGCTACGTGTTTCCTTCAGTAGCATGTGTTTCAGAATTAACCAGGAGTGCATGCTGAATAATTTGTTTGCAAAGCCACATTACAAGTTAATTCCTTTGCCTCCTATTTGTGACCTTGTAAAACTTACTCAGTTTTATTAATGAGATTATTACTACTGCTTCTACACGTAATGAATTTTTCTATACTCACTTCGATAATGTTGACAAGGACTTATGAAAACTCAATAAGAATAAACAACAATATCAGATGTGCTCACCTGCATTTATCATGGTGCACAAACGGAAGATGATCATAACGGATTTAGGCAGCCACATGCGAACCAAAACAGTTAGGTAGTAGCTATACATCAGAATCTATAACCGTTAAACAGTTCACTGGAAATTTTCTAACCATTTCGGGTGAATCATTCTATTTGTTCCTTCACGGGTACCGTATTAGCTTAAAGCGTTTATTGGGTCGAACCAGTAATTCATGGTTTTTGGCGGGAAATTCACATCACCGTGAACATTAATTCTATCCTTGTCACCAGTTGTGTCTGTTTTACTTAGAACAGTTTACATTCTAACGTTGCTCACTGCACTAGCTTGCATGAATTTAAAACGAAATTAGACGAATTTTTATTGCATTATTCGTTTCCCGAACACTTATATACTGCTTATTCTAATTCCTTATCTTTTTTATACAAGTACATTTCAATTTTCACTATCCTACGGTTGTTGTTGAGCTTGTTGCTTTTTAGACTTTAAATTATCTTGAATTACCTTGAATAATATTTATTATGTAATTTTTAGACATCCCACTCGGATTACACTACCACCAGCATAAAAATACTTGAAACAATTTTGAAATAAATATCCAATACAAAAATGAGCGAGAATTTTTAGAAGCTTATGAAAGGATCAATAAACGTTGGTGAAATCTGGTTTCAAATTTTCAATCTTGAATAGTTGTATCTTTCGATCTCTCAACTCATTGTTCTATTCGCTCTAATGTTACTGCCATGCAATATGAAGAATGAAATCGTGCTAATTTCTAAATGCCAAACATCCTTTTGTGGAAAGAAAGTTTGCAAAGCATCGGTTATAGCAAGATTTTGGTAACATTTCGCTTCTGAACACAGAAGCTTCGACAGACCATGGGTGTTGGTACGAACAGTGTTCGGGTTTAAATGACATTTTCTTGACCAATCCTGAGTTCTCTAAGATAGACAGGCTAGATCAAGACAAATGATGTGTCAATCCCTACATTGTTTATTTTGTGTGCAGGTGCAAACAGCGTCCGCTGACCCACTACTTACGTAATTCATGTACACATTAGATGTTATGCACGTTAATCCTTATCAACTGCTGAACCGAACGCCAGATTGTTGAGATATCCACCCCATCCACCTTGTTCACCTCATTCGCCCCTGCCTTTGTTATTTCAACTGCCTCAGCGTGAAGTCTTCCCCTATAAGATTTCACACCCCTTCATATCACTTCCACGTTATCAAGATCTACGCCGTGACCAGTGCCTAGTACGTGTTCAGCCAGGGCAGAATCCTGAATCATTGATTGATATTTACGGGGATTGCGGGGTTGCTTTCCTACTCGTTTTGTATGTTCGTTTACCATAGTGCAAAGTTCTCTAGACGTTTGCCCAATGTAAACACCCGCGCAACCCTTTCTTCATGATTATGGACTCCCGATCGGTCTCAAATATTTTAAAATACATTCCTTTTATGGTGTTATTCATCAGCTCACAGTCGGTGTCATCCAAGCCACCGATCTACCGGGAATGGACATGTCTGGCACATCGGACCCCTATGTGAAAGTGTATTTGTTACCCGAGAAGAAGAAAAAGTTTGAGACGAAAGTCCATCGAAAGACGTTAAACCCTGTGTTCAACGAGACCTTTGTCTTCAAAGTAAGTTATTTATGACAACCTTGATCGATGTTTGCAGTATTTTAGTCTACAAATACTAACACGTACAACACAATATTCATGTCAATTCGATTCAGTACAACATTCAAAATATATAGGCTATAATTTGAATATGCTGAAGCGCGTTTTTCAATGGCATCTCGTGTCCCTCAATCAATTCTAGTGTCCCAAATCACACTGAAATCGAGTTGCATTTATTTTCATTTAGAAATGAATTTTGGGTCACATTCTATCACTCTATCTATAAACTTTATACTCGATTAATTGTGTGAGTTGCGCTCAACACGTTTTTCTCGTGAATGTACCCATTTCCGAGGTCCCATACGCAGAAAATTGCAGGTAATCAAACGCCGTGTTTCACGTATACCGATTTCGACAGATTCTCGAAAAATGATCAAATCGGTCGATTCAAGTCCCCTTGGGATCGGTCGATTTGGCGCGGGTGATCGAGGAGTGGAAAGATCTCAGTCCACCCGATGACGATGACAAGGTACGTTGAGAGTGCCTCTCGCATGCTTCTCATTTATGCAATAATCCCATGAAATCCATGTTTCAATTTGGCATGCAACCTCTGTAACATTTGAGCGATAACAACTTTCAAACCTTACCTAAAGATGAACTAATAATCATGAAAATTAAAACAATTATCAAAATAAAACAGAAGGGAGTTCAAATTCATGGGTTCACTGGAATGTTATAATAGCGAAAATGAACAAATGAGTGATGCTCAAATTTTCTGGAGATAAACATTAGCAATCCAATCGACGAGCTTCATACAAGGAAAAGTGAATTCAGGTAAGGAGCTGAATCGCTTGATTTTTTTCAAATTTATGCTGACCTACATTCTTGTCTTCATGAGTTTGGAACTGCCAGATTCGTTTCAATGGGACATGGTATAGTGATAACGCGGTAGACAAGGATTGGATTTGAGAACGCTGCTACCAAGATCCATTTACATCGAAGCACAACTGCATAGTGAGACACCGTGGACGACTGAAGTTTTGTTGTATACTCACTGTGCACTCTCACCAGGTTTTCAATTCCTATTCGTGTTCTGAGTTCAGTTCAGTTA
>JACCGJ010000602.1:17758-38263 GCA_013407085.1 Atriophallophorus winterbourni | reverse complement strand
AACCCTGGACGCGAAGTGGCTGGATGCCTGGTGTGTCGGAATAAAAAAAATGCCTTGGTCTTAGCCGCGTTTATCTCAAGACCGACTTTCGCGGCAGTACCACTAATGCGGTCTAAAACGCTTTGCAGCATTTCGGTATTGTCGCCCAGAACGACTATATCGTCAGCGTAGTCAAAGTCGGAAATCCATAGATCCGTTGAAATTTGCACCCCTTGATACCCTGTTAACGCCTGGTTCATTATCCAGTCTACGACATAGTTAAACATAACCGGTGATAACGGGCAACCTTGCCTGACTCCTGTGTGCAAGTTAAATTCACGCGATTCTTCACCGTAGACACGAACCCGTGCCCTTGTAGAGCTGTAATAGGCTCTGATTAGGTTGACGAGCTTTAATGGAACCCCAACCGATAGCATGATGTCCCATAAACAACCACGGTCTACGGAGTCGAAGGCGGCGCGGAAGTCAATAAAGCAAGCTATCGTTTGCTGTTGATACCGTGCACGGTGCTTGAGGATCCTGCGTAAAGTTAATATTTAATCTACGCAACCCATCCCAGGGCGAAATCCACCTGGGTAACTCTGGTGCGCAGATTTCTTTCGGCGGAGAACCGATTAAGCAGGAGCGTTGCAAACACTTTAGCAGCGGTGTCGATTAGACTTATTCCGCGGTAATTGGAGCACACAGATTTATCTCCACGTTTCGGCAGTGGTAGAATGATAGACATCCCCCAGTCTGATGGGAAAACTTCCGTCTCCCAGATCGAACAAAACAGCCGATGTAGCGGAGATAATAATACGTCGGCACCGGCTTTAATAAGTTCAACGGAAATTCCGTCCTCACCTGGCGATTTACCATTCTGCATTCGTCGTAAAACACTTGATATCTCGTATTCTGATGGTGCCTCGCAGTTGACCGGGTATTCACAGCTATTTATCGGGGAAGTGAATACTGCATTGATAGATGACGGGCGGTTCAGTAGCTGACTGAAGTGATCAACCCACCTATCTATCTTTTGATGAAGGTCAAATATCATCTGTCCTGACGAATCTCGAAGGTTCGTACAAAAACCACAGCTTCCAGATGCTCTGCGAATCAGGCAAAACAGTCGTCCAAAGTCTCCTATACTTGCTGCGGCTTCCATTTCGGATGCGGTTTCTGCCCAATATAGCTGACGATCCTTGCGTGCTGATCGTGTAGCAGCTCTCCTAAGGAGGCGATAATCAGATGCACCATGCATTCGGGCGTCTCTTGCCCGGGCAGAGAGCTAGATGGTGTTCTGAGAAATCCAATCTCGTCGGCGACGAGAGGCCGTGCCTAGGGTTTTTAGTGCTGCAGTCTGAGTAGCGGTCTTCAGTCTGGACCACTGTTGTTTGACTGATGCATCACTCCCATCCAACCGCTCAGCGATATCGTCAATGAGCTTCTTACGTTGGGCCGGGTTTCCTAAGGCTTCCAAGTTTAAGCGCTTCCTAGGAGTGTTCCTTTGGCGGTTTAGCAGGCGAAGTCGGAGCTTTGCGCGAACAAGTGTGTGATCGGTGCCTGCTGCGTTCCCTGTTTCGGCTCCACGATAGGACCTACAGTCGAGCACCGAAGACATCCAACGTGCGCGAATTAGAACTTAATCGATCTGGTTCGCCGTTCTACCATCATTCGAGTACCATGTGACCAAGTGTTTTTCAGGGTGCTGGAATTTAGTGTTACAGACGCATAGGTGATTGTAGGCCGCAAACTCGATCAGTCGATCGCCATTCGCGCAGCGCTGCCCTAGGCCAAATTTTCCCAGGATTCGGTTTGTTGCAGAATCTGCTGATCCTGTACGAGCGTTCCAGTCACCAGCCAAAACCAGTACGTCGTTTCCAGCAACTCTATCGACTACGAATTGAAGTTGGTTATAAAAATTGTCTTTAGTAGTTTGGTCGGCTGATAGGGTTGGGGCATACACCGAAACGACTGTTATATTCAAAGGGTGACCCCTCAGCCGGACCACCGCAATTCTCGGGGATACAGGCATCCATGACATGAGTGCTTGTTTAGCATGGTCGCTGAGCGCTATCACTACTCCATGCTGACCAGATCCATCCTCGGGCCCACTATAAAAAAGCCAATAATTACGATCGACTCCGGGGACCTTGATCGATTTGGATCCGTGTCCGGGAAGGCGGACCCCGGAAAGACAAGCAACATCTACTTGGTAGTCCAATAAAGAGCGCATCGTGATTGCTTGACTACCAACGTCACGCAGTGTCCGTACGTTCCAACATCCCAAATAAAAAACCTTACGGATATTTATGGCCCCAGCTAGCTTACTTTTCACCCTAGCCGCTGGGAGAGCCAAGGGCGCGTCGCGTCTCGGGAACGCCGTAGCAGAGAGCTGAGATATACGTTGAGACATCGTCATGAAGTTTCTTGGGGATAGTGTACAAGTGATGTCCACAGCACCACTCGGTGTTTGTTCGAGTACACCTCTCTAGCCTTTGCACAGCCAAGTGCAACCTATAAGGCAGCAGGGAGCTGGCAGATAAACGCGCTGTGCGCCAGTTATCTACCTACGGGGCTTCTCTCCGGATTTTTTCCTCGGGGTTTTCTCCCGAAGCCTTTCCCGCAATCGGGTGACCCACAAGGCAGTGGGGGGTTGGAGTCAGGGTTTTCCTTCCCCTAGATGGATTGCCAGTAGCTGACGAGCTCCATCTGCCCGGAGCAAACTGGTTTTAAGGCGCCAGTCACCCGCCTTCGCCCCTTCTCCTGTCAGTAAGAGCAGTTCCGCAGGGCTTGTGAAAGCCACTCGTGCAGGCCAGGAGTTGGACTTGGTTGTCAGAGGCTATTTGAGACGCACGCCACGTGGGAGCATTTTATAGATAGTAGGTGGCTCATTCCTACTACCACCCCCGGCTGTGACAGCCTTTGGAACCCGTTAATTAAGAGAAACAACAGAACACTGAGATCTAGGAACATTTAGATAAGTTAAGCAATGGTGCAGCACAATCTTAATATAAAATCGATCGCTATCTTTTGACATTCACTGAAGACTTAAGACTGTATTTAATTCAACCTGCTCAGTCGTCAAATTTGGTGTTAGTTGCTTTCTATATCCTATCAAATGCCCTTAAAACAAACTACCTTAAAAATCGTTAGATTTTGGTAACTGAGGCTACGTTTCTTATAAGAAATGCGACGGATGTGAGCAAAACTAAACTTTGGTCGTTTCTAAGCGACTTGAATGCTTGTACCAAGAATCACTTTGTCATTCTGTGTTTGATAAATGTGGTTTGCTGTAACGATCCTTTATGAAAGTATAACTATACTTACCACTTTTCAACTGTTTCAAGGCTCACTGAACTTAAGTTTACTCTCTCCACCTGATGATGGCAAACAGCCAGAAAGCGGTAGTGGTGTCTAAATGAGCAACACTATATTTTGAACGCTTTTTTGTTTACAATGTATAAACAACGTCGTTGATAGAGATAATAATACTAGATTTTTAAATTTATTTTACGATAAACTTGTTTGCACAAAATTTTGCAAAAAATTTTACGCGATTACAGATTGACCCGAAAGGGAAAACGCTCGTCGCCGGATTCGAAGACGGTGTTGTGAGGGTTTTGCAGTTTGGAGAAAATCCCGAGACTGATCCCACGAGAAAGGCCAAACACTTCGCTTTACTCGATTTGGGTCAAGCTTTGAAACCTCACGTGATGTCGGTGACCGCAATGGTCTACAGCCCCGATGGAGAATATTTTGCCACCGGTGTAAGCCTGGGCCAGCACCTGTCTGACAATTAAGCTTGTCATCGTTGTCATTCATAACATCGTTGTTTTATCCATTGGTGTGTTCAGTAGCTTTGTGATAATAATTCTTAAAATTTCAAAGTAAAGTTTTGCTCGCATCCCCCACACTTTCACCGTGCAAAACTTTATTTTTATCGTTTCTAAGGCTCTTGAGACCTTGGCCAAAAGAATCATTTTGTGATTCTGTATCTGGCCAACGTGGTTCGCTGTACGAACCCCTGGTTTACAATGACTCCAATGTCTAACTGTCTTGAATTTCCTTTACAGAGCTTGGACGAAACCGTGTTCTTTTTCTCGGTTTACGCGAACAGTCTAAAGCCGATCGGATTTGTCCACGTTGGTGCACCGGTAGCCCAAATTGAATGGCTTCCGTTGGAGCAAACGGGGAAAAGGGAGGTCATGGTTTATCTCAAGGAAGGTTGTGTCATCAAAGTAAGTCTAGCATTAAACATTTTCCCTTATCACTTGTATTACAAAAATGGAAAATATGAATTAATAAGACTGAAAGCCCCGTCAAACATTTTGCTTCAAACCGATAGAAACAATTAAATTCAGGTTTAATTGTGGTTCCGAAGTTTTAAACCATCGATTTCATATTAAAAGTATCCGGCTATAGTGCTATTTTGAGGGTTTTATTTCAAGAATAATTCATGTAACCAGTTTCTCGTGTAAAGTAACAGTATGAAGTGACGCTGACCGTTGGATTACTAGTTCGATTGTTGATAGAATATGTTGCACCGTACAGCAACCAAACTGTTTTAATTTAAATTATATGTTATCTTATCTATTGTGTAAGTTGCTTTCTAATATAAAATTTTTGCGTTTGATTCAACAGAAAACGTTACACTAATTGCTGTAATACTTTTGTTGCCCTAACTTAACTGACTTTTAAGTTGAATAAAAACATTCGTTCTAAATGTATCCATAAACAGCTTTTATCATTTAAAATCCTTCCGTTCAGCTTCCCTGCCCCACAATGGCAGACGCGGATCACAGCAAGAGCTTCGCCTTACCATCCATCAAACCTACTGCGGGCTTCACGTTGCTTAGCATCAAGTCACGTCTGCAACACGAGGAAGAATCAGAGAGGAAATTGCAAAGGTATGAGGAGGAGAAGAAAGCTCGTGCGGAACTCAGAGCTGCGCGAGCTGAGAACGAACCCGAAACTGAGGAAGAAGCTCAACGTCTCGACGAAGGTGCGCTTAGAACAATTTTTCTAAGTGGTTGCGTATATTTACTCCTCTGAATATTCCGGGGTTTTTGTTAGATGTCATCATATCTGTGAATTCTCGAACATGGTCATTTTTAAGCCTGGGATTGACTGAAGGAGCGTTGATAAGAGTGGAGGGGGGCAAGAACCTGCTTGGAGAGTATCGTCAGCATTAGCTTGTTTTCGCTTACCCACTCTGCTGTATGCAGATGACGCGACATCTCTTTATCTTGCGTGACACCGATGCACTATGGAGTTGGTTTTTGTAGGCATAACCGTGGTTTTATGTGGGCTGGGATACTGCCAGGTCGCTTATGCATAGGCAGGCGAACATTTAAGCTTCTCGACCGAAGCCTTTGGATAAAAAGCCCGACCCACAAGGAAGCGGGTTGGGTGGAAACCGCGTTCGTCTGGCCTCTTTTCATTGACCCTCCTGTTCTTAGTGGCTTTGAAGGTGCCGATGATCACAATGCTCAATGGGTCATGGAGGTACACAAACCATTTCATTACGTTAAGGTCTAGTCTCAGCGTGATGGCTTTGTTAGATGACATGTTGATTTGCGTTATTTCACAATTTAACTTACATCAGGTAGCTTTTGTGCTGTCCAAATGAAACTCAGTCTGAGCTTCGTTGTTAAATATACACATTTAATTGATGTCACAATCGGCTATAATGTGCCAACACAGGTTATAACTTTATCTTATTTTGTCATGATGATACTATATTGTGTTTAGCCACTTACTCGAAACTTTGTGGAATCGTAAATTATAAAGTAGCGTTGTGAATCAAAATTTATTTGCAAGTGAGTAGTCATCAAAATTGAAATGCAAGACACACTGTTGCATAATTCGATCAAATCTCACATTGTCACAATCTGAAGCGGAAATGTTATGTTGCTTACTTTTAGAGGAAGAACTCATTCGACAAGGAGTGATGGCCGAAATCGCAGATTGGGCGCCTACCTATCCCGAAACTCCATCCCCTCTGGCGTACGCTCAGTTAGATTCCCAGAATCCGAACCAATTCTGGTTGTCTTTGGTGAGTTGAAAACGTTTTGAAATAAGAAATATACCCATGTTTCTGGTTTCTACTTTTGATGACATCCAACCTATTTGAGATTAGCTGGTTAACGTAGATCAATCAAAATCCTCTGATTTCTGTGAATATTTTTACGCGTATGAATTAAATCTTGAAAATCGTGTGATTTTTAAGTTTTAGGCATGGCTGCGTCTACCAGATTCCTTTTATTGGCAATGTTCCAGAAGTAGAGGAAACTAAGAGCATATACATCATGCTTGTGTAATGTTCATCAAAATAGCCGGATCAAAAACCGAGGTAATGGTTTCGTTAAGCCCACTTGAGAAATCAAGACACGTCCAACTTTTGAAACGAGAGAGCAGAACAAAAGAAAATTGCTGCTGGAATGTCTAAGATAAATATGACAAAAATCTGATGAATGATGCTGGGATATTGTAGGCGGAATATATTTATGCTCACAATTTATTACCACGCGGAAATTCTACAAACGAAGTAAGCTGCCATCTACGTAACCGGTGCAAATAGTTTAATGCATATGTGCCCCCATACTTGATTCCCTTATCAATTAACCTAAGCGAAATTAATTCAACCACGTGGGCCCCAACTAAAACTGATCACGTTTCGTAAACAATTTGAAAGATATTTTTCTACAGTGTTGTACTCGAAGTATTTGACTGAATCGCAATCGACATTTTTACAAGAGTCATGTTGCCTTTCATTTCGTTAAAGCGTTCGTATCATTCGTTGGAGCAGGTACTTATCAGTCTGCTGCACTGTTGAATGTTCGCTTACATTTTAGTTCATCTCCCAACATTTGTTACGCCATGGTAAAAGAATCTGGCAATGAGTTTCATATTACTAGTTATCAGTAGAAACACGTGTTTTTTAAGGGCACCAGCGATGGCTGTTTGTGGTGACATAATGATTTAGGATGTTCTCCTTGCAAACGAGAGGTTCGTGGATTTAATACCGTCGTGGTGGCGCATTTTTGGGGTAAATATGCTCAACCCAATTTCTCCACCATGGTCATGTGTAAAATGGATTTCGACAAACATCGTCAAAATGACTGCGACCTTCTACTACCCAGGCCAGTGAATGAACTCTCACATTTATTATATGGCTCTTAGTAGCCTCCTGAAGATTGAAAATGGTGGTGGCAATTCGAGGAGTTGTGCTAGTATCATAAAGGTACCATTCCGGTCTACAAATCATATATCTATACAAGTACAGATTTCGAACAGTTCGAGTCGACTCGAGAAAATTAGTTAGTCGTGTGTTAAAATAAACTTACTGCAAGATTCTAGAAATCTGTCCGTATTTAAACGGATTATACAGTTAATACGATTACGAATTTCATATGTTGAATCGAACATTCATACCTAACAATCAGAATGAGTATCATTAAACATTCGTTGTTAATCTTGATCGATACTTTGCTCTCGTGACCGTTTACATTTTGCACGAAATAGGACGACTTTGATGCTGGCTACTTGTACAAATGTGAGCTTGGCGCCCCTCCGATGTCTGAGATTGAAGCACGTGAAAGAATTAAGCAGAAGAAGAAGGAAAAGGCAGCGATGCAAAAGGTTATCGCTCAAAAAACCGATTCCAACGAGGAAGATGAAGTCTTGCCTGTTTCGGAGGCCAGTGTCAATGAGAATGTGACGGAAGCCGCAAGTGATACATCTGATGATGAGTCGCAACAGAAACCACTCACATTGAGTGATTTACTGATCGAGACGGAACCTAAAAGTGCACTGAAATTCTTGAAGAACGAGGAGACAACCGTGACTTGTTGGAAGTTTTCATCCTCGGGCAATCGTTTGTTTGTCGGGTTCAAAGACGGTCACATACGAGTCCAAGTTTTGAGACGTCCGTTTGATTTAACAAGCATGGGTGCCTATTGGGTGTATCGGGTACATGACAGCAGGAGAGGTGCTGTGACCAAGCTTGCTTTATCACACGATGAGAAGTAAGTTAATACTGTATTTGCATTAAAAAGGAACTACTTCATAAATGATAGATAGATAGATAGATAGATAGATAGATAGATAGATAGATAGATAGATAGATAGATAGATAGATAGATAGATAGATAGATAGATAGATAGATAGATAGATAGATAGATTGCTTTAGCATTGAACTAATTCACCATACCAAGGCTGTCAGGCTGATATCGGTCGCTTAGGCTGTCAACTTGTTAGCTTGAAATTTTCCTTTTATTGTTTCTATAATGAGATAATGATCATCCGGAATCAACTAACGTTTCAAAAAACGTAATATTTGGTGATTAGTAAATATTAATGGACAGAATTGAAATTTGACGTCACATTCAACTTCAATTCATCGTGAACCTCTGTTTTAAGGCGAAACACAAATGCGCTAAACTTCATTTTCTCAGTCCTAAGCGCAATATCTCTTGACTGGATTCATACTGTCTGAAATTATCGTGTTGATACGGAGGCGCTATATTCGATCAGCGTTAGAAAATGAACGTAAATTGTAAATTCCTGGACATTTTCCAGTGGTGCATTGGTGTTTGTTAAAATTGTGAATGTTTGAAATCACGACTGATTAGCTGGGCTATAAATTTACGACGAACTAATTAATATTTAAGAAGAATAAGAACTTGCCGTTATTCGTGTACACAAATTTTCAACAATTACATTAATTTCAACACAACATTGGAAAACGACGTACAAGTCTCGCATCAGGTTTCGAATAGCCTTGTTTAATTATCAAATAGGAGCAGTGACCTTGCAACGTGAACACTTTTCAAGCAAGAGAGGGCCCAGGATAAAGACCGACGTTCGCAAACAAGAAGATATCCCTATTTCCTCACGAAACCCGGGTATAAAATACGTACCGGTTTTGGCGGGGGGAAATAATTGCGACAAATTAGCCCACGCTCACGCGTGTAAAATATTATGTATGCATTGTAATGGAAAATGTTTGTGACAGATCGGGGAATCATAATCATGAAAAAATAAAGTTTGTAATGAATCTGTGAGAGTAGTTTATTCGTAACGTTTCGCTTCTGACAGAAGCTTTGTCAGACCAAGGGTGTCAGTACGAACAGGGATCAAGCTTAAATTGCATTCACCTGACCAATCATAAGCTGGTTAAGAACTGCACAGTCCATGGTGGGTTCTGCGCTCGTTAAGAAGGACAGGCGCGTTCAATATCAACTGACGCACCACCACCCCTACGTGCCGTATAATCCCTTAATTGTTTTAGTCTTGGCAGGTGTGAATGACATCTGCTGACAGATTAGCGCGATTGCGTAATCGGTGCGCACACTAGGGGTTACGCACGTTAATGTTTATCCGCTGCAGGACCGGACGCCAGATTGTGGAGATATCAGCCCCATCCACCTTATTGACAGCATTCTTACCAGCCTTTGTTATCGCAACCGCTTAGCGTGAAGTCGTTCCATGTATGGTTTTATTCCCTTATCCCTTCTACGTTATCAAGATCTACTCTGTGACCGGTGTCCAGCACATGTTCAGCTAGTGCTGAATCTCTTATCAGTGTTTGATATTCACTGGAATTGCGTGGCTGCTTACCGATTCGATTTTTGTGTTCACTTATCCTAGTACTGACTTCTCTGGATGTTTGCCCGATATATACTCCCGAGCAACCCTTACAGTTGATTTTAAATACGCAATTCGTCGTGCAGCCTGAAGGTGTTTTATCCTTGAGATGCGTTAATAAGGAACGGAGCGTTCTACCCCTTTTATAAGTTACTTTTTACCTGCGTTATTCAAGATTCGACTTATCCTCTTTGACGCTTCCTTAACGTAAGGTATAGAAACTGTTGCACGCCAAACTTTTTCCGTTTTGGGTGCTGGGTATTTAAACCGTTTCAGTTGGCGTTTAATTAGGCTCTTAGGGTAACCATGGTCAGCAAGTCAACGACTAACTTCTTGATGGGCTCGCTTTTTATCGGTGGCATCGCTGCACAAGCGTTCGACTTTGTAGAACAGCGATTTCGCAACTGAATTAAATACTTTTTGGGGGTGCGCTGATGAGTACCGCCAGACCGCATCTGTGTCGATTGGCTTACGATAGACCGTAGTGCTTGTTTTACCATTCTGCTTTCGCGCGAGACAGTCCAAGAATGGAAGTCTCCCTTCTGTCGACTCAATCTCATTTGTAACTTGGATTTTGGGATCCAGGTTGTTAAGGTAACTATGGAATGCTTCCAATCTGTCACGAATGACGAATGTATCATCGACATAACGCCACCATATCTTTGGCCGAAGAGCTAAATTTTTTAGAGCTAACTCTTCAAAATGCTCCATGTACATATCCGCTAACACTGGGGAAATAGGTGAACCCATCGCTATACCTTCCTTTTGCTTATATAACTGTCCATTAAACAAGAAGTGGTTCATATTCAGACAAATCGCTATACCGTTGACGATTTGCTGTACACTCACGTTTGTACGATTATGAATGCATTGCTAATCGAGATAAGTGCACGCCAAATGGGACCTTGCACGCTATTTGTGCGCTGTGACACACATTTGTACGACAATACACACGTAACTTATTTCTCATCTTCTTTGCTTGAGCAGGGAGAGTGATAACAACAAGTGCATTTCAATCGAAATCTATCTAACAGATGGTTAGAACCTGAACAATCCCAATTTAAATAGGGTTGAAGACTTATAACCCAGGTACTAGTTGATGATTACCTGGTCTCCTTTGTGCTGCCTCCCAACTTGTACACGAATTGCTGCTAAGTTTAGATCGTTTCGTAACGATCTGCAGAAATATGCCATTTTGCTTCGTGAACAAAATTTATTACCACGACATTGCACAAGCGTTCGAAGAAGCCAACCATTCTGCGTCGTTCGAGTACACTTTCAACACTACACGATCCTTGTGTGATTCACACAATACCCCAACACAGCCACAATCAAAACCACAGCGCAGCCCGTTATATTCATGCTCAACTCACTCTTTCAAACGCCACCGATAACACTCACGCATACCCTGACCGCATGCCCTTGTCTCGTATAGACACGCAGACACACCTGAGGCCGGGGCTGACAGTCGCAATGGCCTAAAAAATGCAAGGTCTGTGCGAAATGACACGTGATTGAACTTGCCATGCGTGCTCGGCGAAAAGCCATGCTACCTGGGATAAGGTGTTAATGCGTCAACGAATAAACGGATGCTACCTGATAAGCTCGCTGCGTTTGCTTTGAATACAGAAACACTGATTCCCAAAACTTTTATTACCAGGGCTATAAAATATCTTAACATGTGATGGTAACTCTTGCATCTAATTGATTCTTAAAGTATAAAGTTGAAAACAAGAGGAAATTTGCATAATAGAACAGCATTATACGTAAAATGCCATCAGTAGAATAACTGTTTATTAGAGACAACAGAGAAATGATCAAAGCAAGTAATCAATCAGCGATGATCCCCGCGTCAAACAAAAGCAAGATACAAGACTCAAGATTAATGGTGAAAAGGCAAATAGATGTTCAATAAAATTGTAACAGATAGTAATTTCATAGTTCGCACCAGGTTGTCGGAATTTTGGAGTATTAATAATTCCAACTATGAAATAAGGTGGGAAAACGTTGGCGCGAAATGTGTTTGGTTAAACCGTTTTTTTCAAATGTGTGTATTGCGGAAGCACTGATGGTTTTCAGTGGCCTACACAGTATTATTCAATATACAAACTCGTAACTGTTTTTTAAAATTAATTTCAATCAGTGGTGATACAACTGGACTATACTTGACATTAGATAATTATTTTTATTTCTTTTTCATGAACGAATATTTGCTATGATATGGTAATTGTGAAGCTATGTGCTTTTTGTGATCATAAATTCTGGAATATTGAATCTTGAATTTCTGAAGTTAAACTGTTCCAGAATAACCGAATAAAAGTTCCGCCGTTGGTTTATGCCAGGTTATTGTTTGAAGTGTAAGCTTATGACTGCGTGTCGGGAAGTGAACATCTACTTGCTTGGTTCAGGTGTTATCTGCCTGAACGCAAGGCGCAATTCAGAATAGACAGCGAAATAACTCTAGCCATTAAAGTCACGAGTGGAGTCCCACAAGGTTCAATACTTTTACACATACTTTTCCTAAACTTTATACATGATCTATCGAAATTAGTACGGGTTGGTACTATCCGTTTGCTTGCTTCCGGCTATTATGCTGGGCAAGCTCAACATGACGTTTTGCGGTAGGTTTCATCTATTAGCTTTCCCATCGGACCCGTTGCCCATTGGCTATTCATTCCACGTTTAAATCAATCGTACCTCATAAATAATTTGTCGGTTTTCTTAAAATTTTAAAGGTTCCTGTTGAGCGCCGCTCAAGATGGCACGTTCTTCGCTTTTACTGTGATGACCGAAGAGTTACAAGAGAAAGAAATTCGCGATTTCCGTGCCAGAATTCCCTCTGCTTACGTGAGTTTATTAGCCATCGCGTTCACTGTTATTGTGCTATTGAATAAAGCGAAAAACTTTCCAAAGCACAGTAAATAATTTCTGTGCATCACTTCACACTTTTCGAGATATATTTGCAAAAATGAGCTAATTATTAAATAATGATGCTCAAATCTGTCTGTCTATTATGATTGCGTAAATTCCATTACTATAATGTAAGGCGGTGTTGGGGTGCTTTTTAGTCATTATCACAATTTTCGCCTGGGACGCTACTACTCCACATTCTGGAAAGCATAAAAACAAGCTAACTCCGTAAAATATTTGTCGTCCATTGTTTCAAATTTGACTGAAAATGCGTACACGAATATTATAAATAATGACATAATACAAACACGCTGCTTTAGAAGGAGGATGTCTCTTTCTAGCTGAATTGGCTTCAAAATCAAGACGTTTTCATGTGAGCAGAATTTGACTACGGTCTTTGTGTTGTTGTACATATATCGAGGGAGTCGTCACCTCAAAATTTACAAACATATGCACTTGGGTTCAACTAACAGTTTTGTATAAAGTCTTTGATGGGAGGGAAAAATATATACGCAAACAAATCGTGATCAATTACGTGTAAATTTTATAGTGTTACAATCCTATTTTTCAATTTTTTATTAATGTTACGATTTTCTAATGTATTGTGGTGCTCACATCCTCATGCCTTACACACCACTACCGGTTTCTGGCGGTTTGCTGTTTACGATTTTCTATTGTTAGAAAAGCTCTCGATTAAACACACTAATGCATTTTATTAAACGGAACATTTAATTATGTCCTCTTTAACTCAGCTAACTTAATTTTACCCACGGTTTACCACGGTTCCCCAGAGCGCTTGTATGAAGGATTGCTGCAGTCTAAAAAGCGCGGTCTGTAGGGTGGGCTACAAGGTAATTCAGAGTAATTCAAGGTAATTCAAGGTTTTTTAATGGTCTAAAAAGCAACGAGCTTAACAATAACCATAGGGTGGTAAGGATTTAAAAAAATGTACAAGTTAGATTACTATGTATTTGAGTATTCGGGAAACAAATAATTCAATAAAAGTTCGTCTAATTTCGTTTTAAAGTCATGCAAGCTAGTGGAGTGAGCAACGGAAGAAGGTAAACTGTTTCAAGTAAAACAGGCACGAACAGAATAAAAATACCTTCTAGAGTTCAGAAGGGAATAGGGTACACAAGCATATATTCATGGGTCCGATAATTTCTCGTATCCTTTCGCGTGAATATATCCTTTAAGGGATGGTTTGGGGTATTGAATATTTTGTAAAGTAGGACAAGCACTCCTGTGATTCGTCGATAGGGAAAGTGGAACAGATTCAGGTGAGCTATCCTTTTTTAAAATTTATTTTGGATGCTGAGAACTAGTTTTGTTGAGCGGTGATAAATTCGCTGCATAGCTCTACATCTTTCTTGAGCCACGGATATAATGACTGCACAGCGTATTCTACGACTGATCTTAGGTATGCATTCGTGATTCTTTGGAATATCTTGAGCGAAAAAATTTCCAGAATACTCGTTTGAGTAGATTTAAGACACGTGTTGCTTTATTTAAATGGCACTATCAGTTAAACTGCAGCATATCTAGTGGACTGACTAGAAATAAAATCATAAATTAAAAAACGACTATGCTGCATATTCAAATTTTTTTCTTTTGCAATAACCACGAATATGAAACTTCGATTGAGGTTCGTATTTCGATTTTCGTATTTCATTAAGACTGGTGCAGGTCCTATACAAGAGTAGGAACAACACTCGATACTAAACAGGGAATGAGAAATCCGGATTCTTTGCCAGTTGATACATGGCACAAATGTTTTGAAATCTACTTAATCCCCACAGCCTTTCCTTATCATTTCATTCGATTTGTGATCAGTACTAGTTGGTTAGAATTACTCTCATTCTACAAACATTATAGGCTGCATTCTCGTAGCAATGTACTCCTTCGTTTGATCATAATAGCTTTCGCCAATAAATATTTTCTTTCAGGGCGAACCAAGAGATGTAGATGACATAGTCGACCCGAAAGCATTCAGCATTGAACAAGCCAAACAAAAGATGGAGTTCGATCGCATGATGGATTTGGTTGAACAAAAGAAGGCGGAAACCAGGCGCAAAGTGAACGAACTACGTCTTCGGTTCAAACGTCTGAAGGAACAAAACGAGAAGTTGCCTCAACGAATTCGACTTGGGAAAGAAGTGAGAATGTTTGGCACCAACGTTTTATTGAACCATGGTGACTGAACACTATTTTGTCCAAAACGATTCACAGTTAACCGCAAGTTCACTTTTGTTGAAAAAGCGGGATAACTTCACACATGCTGTGTTTGTTCTGTTTGCTCTAAGCAAGAGAATCTTCGTTGACGTGACTGAGTTGCAATGAACATGAACTATAAATGATCAAAACTAGAAACCAATACAGGAATTATTATATTTAGAATCAGATTAATTGTATCCATCGGCCAGGAAGTAACATGTGTGCCTATCGTTGTGATGTAGCTTTTGAATAACGTGGTTCTTTGCAGCAAACTTATCAAGCAGTGGGTTAAAGTATTACTCAATTTACCAATTTTACATTGTTTCAAGGCTCACTGAACCTAATATTTGCTGTCTCCACATAGTATCGGCAAACAGTCAGAAAACGATTGTCGAGGAGGATGTGAATACCATAATTCATAGGTCACTTAGAGTATGTGGAGTGTAAGTATGCATACATATTTGTCTGACGAGTTCGTGCCGAGCAGAACCTTTGGAGCCATCGCCACATTGACCCGACCTTGTCAAATAGCATGGAGTTTGACAACTGATGTCAACCTCAATTTATTCATCTTTTCACATATTTTCCGCTACTAACTTATTAGTATTTTTCCTAAGCCAATTTCAAATATCGTATTCCATGTGAAATGTGCAAATTCCGTCTTCCCTGAAAATATAATTACCTTATTGAGCTTCGCGATACAATCCTAATACTTATATCGACTTCAGTAGTATAACCGTTCTTTTTACCCCACAGGATTTTAATTTGGTTCCACACATACGGGACGACTTTCTACGAGAGCGGAATGCCAAAATCACTATGGTATACCGGGAAACCGCTTGGTTGTCCGAAAAATGTCGAATAGCGTTAAATAAATTGGAAAAGAAGTGAGTTAATCGGAATAAGCGAATCTGTAGGGCAACACGTGTAACTCTCACCACGTTCTAAATCTACTATTGAAAACATTCTTTTCAAGATTCAGACAACCGATCGATTTTGACCGTATCCTTGTTCGAGCGTTCACCACGGCTCATTGTGTGTCCTCCATCCGAATGAATAAACTCGGCGACGAGCATCGTAACGCACGATTGCTGATCAATCAACTGAGGGACGAAACACTGGAACGTCAGTCGCGGAGTGTGAAACCGACCTTGTCGCATGGTGAGTTTTTACGCTACACATATCGTTAGGCAGCCCTGATGTGATGTTTAATATTTATTCTTCCCTAAAGTGGGATACAGCGTGGTCGACTCTGGGCAAACGATTCCGAAAACCACGTCTGACAACAGCCAGCAGCAAATGAAGGGTGCACGTGGACTGCGGGTAGCGAAAAAGTTGCACAAACTCGAAGAAGCACAACAGCGGCGAAACGCTAGACGAGCTCAAGTGAGAGAATCATCTTAAACATAATTTGTATAATTTGTAACTTGTATGGTGTTGAGGATCATTCTAATGATTAATCTCCAGCGTTCATCTTTTGATGAATTTGTTTGAGTTCATTGTTTCGCTTTTGTGAATTTAATGGTCTAGAGTCTTTACGAATGAAAATCTGGAGTCAATCGCAATTCCTTTAAAAATGAACCAAAAAATAATACGCTGATCGAAGTCATTTTGAGTAGAATAATCGAATGAACGTTTGCCATTTGTAAGCATCTGAAGCGTTTGACTGGAAATGGCCTCATGATTTGTCGATATCCCTTAGCAATTTAGCGCTGTTTTACCTATCACTCAACCTAACATCAATGTATTCATCTGATGGATAGCAAAGTAAGTGAATCGGATATTATAGCACTGGGATGTTTTGTCATCAATTCATGTGATATCTCAAGTACGACTTCTTACGAAATGACTAGTCTTCGCATTCAAAGCATTTGTGTGGTGACGGTTCTGTTTCTCATCATTGGCTGTTCTCATGGTCACGTTTATTGATTTATTGACTGTGTATGGAATGGCGCGTTCCGAGGAATTCTCCTATGTGACAAAGTGCTTCTCTGGTAATCACCTCGGTTACACTTCTGTTGCATAGCTGGTTGTGTGGTGTTGTGTAGGTACATGAGTAACGTTTATTCCAAGTGGTCTAAAGACTCTAGCAACAAATACTACTTCTGCATTACATGCACTCGTTTCTTTGTAAGAACCACATTTAACGGAGGCTCTAAAGTCAAATATTTTAACGTTTATAGCTGTTTTAGGGTGCTAACATACCAACACCTAACTAGCTTTATCCTTCTGCACAACTAGCATTGTTGCATATTTTTCATCAACCGAAATCGTGACCTGAGTTTTCGCTGCGTTTGAGTACTGTTTACGATAGCCTCACCGCGGTTGATGTTGTTGGCCTCCTTCGGTCAATGTACATCGCAAGCGTATGATGGTTTTATGCTCCACAGCTTTTCGGATGATTCGGGAGGAACAATCTTTCCCGTAGCATTTGCAGAGATAGGCAGTTCTCGGTTGAACGACGTTATTTGCATGTAGACGGTGTGATATACGATCAACAGTCGAGAGCAGTACCTGCTCTCCCTCAGCTTGCAGATGGCGTATACCACTGCCTCGAAAGTAAGCGGTCAATTGCAAGTTCTTCCCAAATCATAGGGTCAATGTCAAGGGTATCACCGCCATCATGAGCATATATTATTATTATATATGTTGCAAAGTGGAAAAGGATTGACCGTATACTTGTGGGGTGGCAGTAAAATAGTAAAGCAATCTGTATTGTTGTCACTTTTTCAGTGGGATGCACTCAGAGCGATGAAGCCAGCAGATGATTATGATGACCCGGAAGATTTGAAAGCCATCGAGGAGGTCAAAGAGAAAATGGGTGATTTCAAGTTGAAATCTTCTGAGAATTATATCGTGGGAGAGCGCACAAATGTTAACGCGTTTGAAGCCAAATGTCACCTGGTAGACATGGTCGAAGAGGTGAATTCGCCTAAGAAATAACATGCTTTGGTTATTCCTATGTTGCCTAATATTAACCCATTAACATTTACTTTACCAGTCGTATAGAATGCTCAGTGAATTCAATAATACGGTGTTGAAATTGCGTGACAAAAAGCTAAGCATCATAACCGAGTTGGAAAAAATCAATGATAAGTTGCAAGAGCTACAAGAGGATCTACCGGAAAATGAGCCTACGTATCGATTTGAAATTCCAGTGCTGGATGATGAAGAATTTCCCGAAAGGTAAATAAACAAGTGTCACCACATCCCAGGGCTTGTAACGTTAATATATAATTCTTAATTTCGTGTTAATGATACAAATGCTACAAAGATTCTATATTTGAGATTTTTGATAAAAGAGAAATAAATGTACAATACCATAGGATCTACGTATAAAATTTAAATAAATCGTACCTTCTTGTTTCCAACCATGTGGTTCGAAGAAGGAGCAAAAATATTTGCAGCGATCTTCAGGTTCATGAAAAGAGCGTGTTTAGTCAAAATAGCTCCGGAAAGCTATTTCCTTCGTCTATGTTCTTTTCACTGTTGACTAGTTAACAACGATTTCAGCGCTCTACCAATCCGCTTATCAAACTGTGTGTCTAGCGAGAAGTTAGCCGCAATGGTTGAACCAAGATATGTGAAATGATGTACTGGCAAAAGCTGACAGTTTCCAATAGTGAAGATGGGAGGCTGTACAATCCCTAAACCAAGGACTTTCGTCTTGCTCACGCTGATTGTTCGCCACTGCAACCATTACAATGGACTGAGCGCTTCATGCCATAGTGTACAGGCTGGGGCAGCCTATCAGATCAAGCATTTTGAAAAGACCCTTTCTGCTGACGCAGACGAATGCCTTTATAAAATAAAAAACAGCATACGCTGCTCTTTTCTTGAAGTTGTCTCAGGGAGAAGATCATGTCAACGGTTGATCTTCCCTTGCGGAAGCCACTTTAAGATTCGGAGAAATCTCTATCGCTAAAACTTGTAGCCTGATCTGTAAGACTTTAGCAAACAATTCGCCTACAACATTCAGAAGGAAGATTCCACTGTTATTATTGCAGTCGCCTCTATCACCCTTTTTCTTAAACAGCGAATATTTCCAACTGTTGAGTTTTGTCGACAATCGGACTGCCAGATACAGACTTAATGGGAGCAGTTTTATGTTTGTTTGGACCAATGGCTCTCTCGTGTCGTATAACTTTTCATGTTATCATTAAATCACGTTATATTACAAATAAAATTTTATATCTAATTAAAATGTGTTTCTTATAGTGTTTCTTATATTGTCTTTTTGAACTGTTCGAGATAACAATCTTAGTGATTTCACATCCAACTTCGTGAATTTATTGAGTGTGTAGGTGGGTTCCAGAAAGAAAAATTCACTGTTTTCATTACCATATCTCACTAAAATATCTTTGAATAAGATATACTTTTCTTTGTGAAATTTTCCTGTATCCGTCCTACACATTTGAATGTTAGGAGAAATGTGACTGGCCGTTTCGAGAGAAAAATTCGAAACCCCTACTACTGATTCACTCAATTCATAAACAAAGAAGTACGAAATATGAATCTTGACATCAGAATTGCCTTGTAAATAATAGTTGTCCCTCGTCAGCGTAAATGAACGATTCGGCTTGATCGTTTCTTAAAAGAAAAGGGCTTCATGGAAGCTGAATTTCAGGCGCATGTTTAGAGTAAGTAGTCGACTTCGGAAAGACACGTGCCGAGAATTCGTTCTAAGTTTAGTTAGATTTGCTTTACCCTTCTTTATTTTAACTTAAGCGGTTCAATTAAACTTGTTGCTTGCATTATTAAATGCATCATTTAAAACTTAATCGTCATATTCCAGGGCCTTCAGTTACAACAAAGAAATATTGATGAATTTCAAAAAGGAAAATGAAGAGCGGACTGACGGTGGAAGTACTCTCAGTGGTGCTAAATATTCTTTGCTGTTATCATCAAAAGTAAATTTATCTCTAATTGATCGATTAAAACAAACGATTTAAAAACAATTACCAGTGGAATGAACGTAAAATATATAATGAGCTATCATGGGATGCATCATTTTGCCCAATGTAATTCTCCAATTTACGTTGGAGATATCTTTTCATTTCCTTAATTGTTTCATCGAATATGTTCACACTTTCTCAAACAAAATTTCGTAAAATATTTTTTAACTGTCAAAACTTGCCTAAGCGTGACGATAATTTTCATTCTGTTAGCTGTTTTCATCAACGAACAAGTTTTCTAACGATTTTCAAAGATGCCAGCAAATTCATCTCACAATACTTGTCGAGATAAATTTCAACCGACTTGCACAAGAGCCCATTTCATTAAAGCAAATGAAATTTCAGTGGGTGTAAAACAACCGTGAACAATCAATTTTGGGAGTAAATCTATGTTTTCTGTCTCAACTATATCTGATTTTGGCACTAGCATTAGTTCAAACTTTTAAACACGAAGCTTACCCGTGAAGTTTTGAAGATTCTGTAGCAAATGTCTCTTGCATTTGTTTTGCAAACAGGTTTGTGAACAGAATGAAATCTCGGTTAAGTTTTTGTTATTGGCTTTGACATTAATGGTCAAAGCATCAGCTACAACTCAATGGGGAGATTGTGCTATTAATCCCTGCGGAAGTATTTTTTTGCCTAACACTTTGAACGCTTTGACAAAGAGCGTGACTCGGGAAGCTGTCTGACTAGTCATGCGAGTTGGTGAGCACGATGAAAGCAAAACACATTTAAACAAAGAGCGCTTGTATGCCACTGTTGGATAAGGCTGGTACGACCAACCTGTTCAATCAC